>CM017443.1:3524426-3725760 GCA_007726485.1 Eragrostis curvula
GGACCTTATGTTAAGTCCGGCGTCACCAACGTCGACGTTGGGTCCAATGGGCACATTGGCGACGGTGGGCGCGGAGTATTCACGAAGGGTCTTTTCAGCCATGACGTTTGACGTAGATGGTGCGGAAGATGCGGGTTCGCTTGTCGAGAGTACTTGAGGGGAGACGACGACGCGGTGTCGAGTCTTCCTCACAAGTGACTCGGGATTATCAATGAAGTTTTTCGGCAAGTCGAATCCACGCATACACTATCCTGTTTTCACATCAAAGAGAAAACAGATCAAGGTTAGCCTGCATGGGCAATGGTTAAACCACATCAAGTGTAATCATGAACAATCATTGTATTCTTGTTAACCAATGTCTTCCCCGGCAACGGCGCCAGAAATGCTTGTTGGCGTCTCTTACGGTCACGCGGGAAACACGCGACCGCGGGGAGACGCCGGGGGTTATGGAATTGTTCACTTGCACTATTTAACCAAATAATCCACAACTAGTAACAAGTACTAGATATGAATTATAAGGTTTGTCATGTAAAATAGAATATCCGCAAGCGGACGGATAACCCGTTGTAGCATTTCACCCGAGAGTATTCCAGGGTATCGTATTTATATTTTCCCAAAGGAAGACATGGTTGACAAGAGTACTTATGTTCATGGTGTTACAAACGATAAGTGATATAACCACATTCCAATGCAAGGGTAAGGTTTAATAATAATAAGGATAGTGCGACACACACGAAGGCATTCCACTCTCTCTAATAAAAGGCGAGAGACAATCCTAAACAATGCTAAGTTAGACTAGCGAGCTACTACTCCAAAGGTACAACATTCATATAGCGTGCACAACCTCTACCTATCATCTAGCGTCATGCAAGCACAAGCAAGCGTCTAATGCCTAGGCAACATCAGGAGATCCGGCATACGCAAGGTCTGCCTCGCGACTCCGGCCTATTTACGTACTCCTATGCCTGTGCCCGAACGTGGAGGGTTCCTTTGGATGGACAGGGCTGTCACTTCCTGCCACCTACCTCTACAAACCGTGGGACACGCACATACCCAAGGGTGGATAGACTACCCCGGCACCATGCCGGCGTTACTAACCACGACTCTAGATCCCTCGAGGCACCCCCAACCCTTCGGATCGACGTTGTGATAAATCTAGAGCACCTTTGCAGGACAATGAGCCCGATGCCTAAACATGAGAACAACTAGCCTAACTAGCATAAACTAGATAAAAGGGATCAAAGCTAGCACTAAGTCATGCATAAGCGTTTGTCGCTCAAGAACGAGCGACGAACGATGAACGACTAAGCAAGTTCAAGAATAATCGATGATCGAGTATGAACGAACGAAGAACGAATGATGAACGAGCATGAACGAACAACGAACGATCATACAAGATCATGATAGAACTAGCAAGCTCATAACAACTATATGAATACTTGTATTCCATAGATTAAATAACAAGTCTTACAAAGAGAGAGGAAGGATACAAGAGCGCTACCCAATTCTCCACAAGACTTTGGGAGCAATAGGGCAACCCACTACTCAGCCTAGCACTACCTAGAATTGCCTCTAGCTCTAGTGTGAGGAGGAGGGAATGATCCTTGTGTATTGTGTGTGTGTCAAGGAGGGGGGGTGCCTCTCCTTATATAATCCTTGAAGGTCGGTTTCTGGAGGCGGTTCCGCAGGTCGGTGGCATTTAATGCAGGTGGAACCGACCTCCAGAGGTCGGTATATAACCGCCATAGAAAGGTGGGCCCAGGGGGCCACCCTGCCAGGTCGGCCGACCTGGCCAAGGGGGGTCGGCCGACCTGTGCCTGGCCCCTCCTGGGCTGGGCTTTGGCAGGTGGCTCCCCCTCTGGTTGCTCTTCTCTGATCCAGGTGCATTAGGCCTTGGTTGTGTTGGACTTTGGCGAGATTTGGCCTTTTTGTCTTGAAGTTGTATTCCCGCGGCGAACGTTGTTTTGTAGAAGTGTTGATTCGTCGCCTTGGGGCATGATTTCACCTGGATTTCTCCCTTATTCCACCTGCACACTAAAATCTAGAGGTACATGTGGAAATTGGTTATTCTTAAATAAAATGCGTGTAAAGAATGTCCAATCCTTCTTGTTTATTGAGCTAGTTGACGGCCGAAATTGGTCCGTAACGACCGTCAACAAGAACCACTTAAACACTACTACAGCGGAAGACGGAAACGGCACTAGCACAGACATCTTGAGTGCAGACATGACCCTACTCTTCATCACCATCCTCCATGTACTCTGGTTCTTCATCTGGATGATTAAAGCAAGGGTGAGTACATAAGGTACTCAGCAAGTCCTAGCAACGAGGGGTAAATATATGCAAGGGTATAATCAATGGATAGGCTGAGGGTTTATCATCTGAGCGGAAAGCCAGTTTTATGCAAGGGTTGTTTAGAAAACAAAACAGTTCACAAACTACTGTCAAGATTATCAGTGGTATTTAGTGGGGTTGTGGCCCTGGGGGAGATGCAGTCCATCCCGCCAGTTCCCAAGTTTTAATGCTGGCAGGAAACCAGCGCACGGTTTCACACCGGAGTATTCCAAAAACACACCAAGGGAGTAACTCACACCATTATACTAATCATTGTGTGGCACAAGCTTTCGCGTTGCCCATTACCGTGGAACACGGCTATCATGATAGGTTTTTTACTCTGCAGAGGTTGTACACAATTCCCCACAAGGTACACCAATCCTCCCCATCGTCATGGTTTCGACAGGCATACTAATGGTCCCGTACCTATTTGGTGTCACCGCGGCACCACCACGAAAATACTGCAACCAGGGGCTTCACAATATCATCATCATCATGTAGAAAGGCCCGAATAATCACAATATGCCGGATCCCAACGCCTGCTACGTCGAGTCTTCTCCTGGCTTCCGCTGCAACTCCTACCCACCAGGTGGGTACCGGGTGAACACTATAGTAGGGTGTGGTTCCAAACCTTTCCTATTCAAGGCATGTGGTTGTACGAAAGGTGCCAGGCAAGGCGGCACATGAACCGGTCCTTATACGACCGAAGCAAGCATCTTCAATAGCTATCCTCAAAGGAAGAATCACATCCCAGAGATAGCCCTCCCCACTGAGGACTACCTCGCTTGCTACCGCCAAGAATATCCCCACTATGGGTTGCACAATTATCACTAGTATATTACCATCCCATATTTCATATTCACACACACTCCACCAAACACACACACATAATTTCACACAAAAAGCATGTATAGCATGATTAATTAAATACACATGGTAATAAGTCATAAGCAGCATATCATTTCAACATATCATTAAAGAATTAATGATAGTGTATCCTAGGTCTAACAATGGAATCAGAATAAGCAATATCAAGGCATGGCAATCAACAAGTATTTAGGATCATACTAAGCATTTAAATCACATTTGAACATCCTGCACTTTTATTTCTAAACTGGGCTCTAAGTTGGATCATTTGCAAACATAGGAACAACATGATCAAAGGGGTTAGAACTTGCCTTCACCAAAGTCTTCTTCTTCTAAGTCCTCGTAATCCGGATCCTCAGCTCCTTCCTCAAAAGCTTGCTCTTCTATTGATTCAAAGTAAACAACGCTCGAATAAATCTACCGATCAAACAATTGAACTAACAAGCATATAAATCCAAATGAAACCCAAACAGAGAACAACAACAGATGGCTCTGGTATGAACAGATAGATAAAGAAATTTGATGAATTTTGGCCAAGGATTCATCAAATTTGGAGCTAAAATGAAGGAGATATGAATTTTACAAGTTTGCAACATAGGAATTAATTAGGATTAAGCTAAATAATTAACCATAGACATAATCCTAATTATTTTGGAGTAAACAAGTGTTGCAAAATGATCAGGAGATAATCTAGTATTTATGGGAATTTTTGGGAATTTTTCAGATAAAAGAAAGTGCTCGAAATAGGTTTTTGTGTACAATCTGTGTGTGGATCTAGCAATTACAGAGGCGTCTATGAGGCTGACAGGTAGGGTCAGCGGGGCAGGACACTGTGCGCCGCTGTGCTGTGGACTCAGTCCACGTGGGTCGTGGACCGGGGGTGCTCGTGAGGCTGGTGCACGGTGCACCGGGTCTGCCGCGTGGCGAGGCGACCCGGTCGCCGCGGGCCCGCGTGCCGACGTGGCACGCCACGTCGGACGGCGGCGCGGCGCGGTCAAAAGGCGCCGGAGCGCGGCGCGTGCGGCAACGCGTCGCCGGAATGCTCGGCGGCGGCGGCTAGAGGGCGTGGTTCGCGACGCGGTAAGCACCTACGAGCTCTACGCGGCGCGACGGAGCTAGCAGGGCCACGTGTTGACGACGGCAGCGAGCGGAGCGGTGGCGCGGGCTCGCCGCAGTGCGGCGGCGCGGCGGTGTGCGGGGCGAAATGCGCGCGCGCGGGGGCTGGCGCGTGCTCGTGTAGCCGGGTGCGTGCGCGGGGAAGCTGGCGCGCGTCTCGGTTGGGCCGAGCGCGGCCGGATTGCGTGCCGGCGCTGGGGTTGCGCGGCGGTGGGTGGCGGAGCTCGGAGCCAGCTCGTCAACACGAGAAAGGAAGGAAGAACAAGCAGTATGTATAGTAGACATGTATACGTGCTTGCCGCTACGTCTGATTACTCCCACCGTCGAACGGGCCCTTGTGTTTACATCTCTGGCCATGAGAAAGGAAGGAAGAACAATGTCACACCCGGTTTTAACGACCAAAACCGAATGCATCTGTATGCGTGCCCAGGATCAATTTTCACGCACACAGGACAATATATGTGATAAAAGAACAATATCTTTATTAAATCGATAACATTGTTACAAGAATGACCAAGTGGTCTAAAAGAAAAGATTACATTGCAGCAGAAATAAATCTAAAGCGTTGGTGTCCTTCTTCAACTCCACAGGAAGTTGACCGGAAGACCGCATGCCTAGAACATCACTTCTCCACCTTCGAGTACTCCTCGATGTCTTCATTCACTGAGCAACAAACAAAAGGTGGTTTTGGGTCCGCGTGAGTACATAAAGTACTCAGCAAGTGGGGGAAAGTATGACATGTTGGCAAATAACAAGAAAGGCTTATATGGGTTTATTTGCATAAATGCGATTGATATATAAAACATTTTATAAAAGCAGCTCCTATTTACTAGGTGATATATCTCCATACGGCCAAGGTTACTCCACCTTGCCAAGATAAAGGGTTCCAACCACCATGTACGTCTCTACAGGTTACACCCACCTGTACCCAATCACAGTTACCCCACTGTGATTGCCCATCCATAACCTTCCCAACTAATCGTGTGAGGGTCCATGCCGCTCTTGACCGTGAGCACGGCTGTCATGACAGTTTTCACTCTGCAGAGGTTGTACACATTTCCCCACGAGTTGTGATTCCGTCCCCTGTTGCCAGGTGGACTAAAGTCTCCTTTATGCCATGCTGGCCAAGCACATTCACACTTCCTTAGGTGTGTGGCCAGGAGATCACAACAAGGCTTTTCCACAGCTTCCTCCAGCTTGTACGTGCCCACTAAGGTTCCACCGATAGGGGAAGTATACCCTTGACCCCTAGAGGCCCCCTCTTGTGCCAGATGGTTCCGAGGAGTAACTCTCCTGTCCCCACACATCTCTCTCTCGACGATTCCAGCATACCCACCTTCCTCGCACCGCCGTTTGGCACGCACAAAACTGGTCTCCACAGTGTAATACGCCAGGCCGCGCCCATTCTTGGACTCGTGGCTGTACGGTTTTCATGGGTGGTCGCTCCACGAACCGGTCCTTAGATTTAGGTGATCAATCAAAACCAAGGGACTGCCGGTAACCCCAGCACAGTCCCCGAGCTGCCGGTAACCCCAGCACAGCTCCCAAACCATATCACCCAAATCCCTAGCTCCAATCATGTTGCTAAAAATTACCATATAACCCTCATGTGGCAGAAGTTCAATTAGTCATATTAAATCTTTCCCAACCCGACACAGAGCAAGGCTAAGCAATTCTACCCATAAACAAGTAAAGCAAACTAAGGCGACAAGGAAAATGATATGACAATTCTAGTAAACCCTACATATAGGTTCGATAGCATATTGACTCAAGCATGCAGGTTTGCAAATAAAACATTTATAAATTGGATACAAAATGATCAAGGACACTTGCCTCTTCAATTTTGTTGCTCAGTGATTATATTCTTGATCTTACAAGTTGACGTACAGATTGTCTCATTCGTTGACATCCTCGGACAGCTCCTGCTGAACTCCTTTAGTTGCTGACTCCTGCTCCTATCGTACTCGTTGTACTCTCCGTTAACTAGGTACGCGCAACCGGCAAACAAACACAAATAAATACAAATACATAGAGAAGGAGTTCAACAAAATATGAAACTGATAGGAATAGATAGAGCTTGATTTTACATGAATTTAGGAGGAAGAATCAGGTCATTTGGAGCTCGGGTGGTGGAGATATTGATTTTTGAATGCTGGCTGTTGGGTTAAATCCGAAAATGAATACATTGATATTTAGGATACGGACTTGGTGTAAGGACGAACAGCTTGCTGGTGTTTGGTCAGTGCAGAACATGTATGTCAGAGACCATGGCAAGGTAAACTCAGATGTATGGGTGTGCATGCTTGAACGAAGTCAATCGACGTAGTGGTAAAACAGTGCTGACTGTTCCCAGGATGCTATCAAGTTTTCACAGACAGTAGATAAGAAATGTCCATGTTCCCGGAGATTGAATGCTGGTATTAGGATCAAACTTAAAGCTAAATATTTACAGTTATGTGGCACATCACAGTGACATGATGGTTAGGACTGGAAATCACCTGAGGTGGAGATCGAGGAGTTAGATCATGGCGAAGTCATGTGGCGGCAGTTCAGACGCCAAACGCGTTCCAGGGGGCGTCAGGAAGGATCTCGGCACGAAATCCTGTGATAACAGACATAACTCGATGGCACACAATGTAGTATGGCAATTGCATCATGGAAGGCTCGTAATTGAGCAGAACAAAGGAAGGAATACCGTCGTGCGCGCTGGGCGCGTCCAGAACTGGGGACAGAGTTCATTGCGAGGATGATCCCGGTAGCATCGAGACTCCATTGGCTTTGATCTCTGGATATGTTGTACAGGACATCAAGTCAGATCTCCTGGCAAATTTTGACGGTGTTTGGAACCAGGTCGACGGGAACGCGAGTGCCAACAAAGGACGCCGCGACTGGACGTGAACTGACAGGGATCAGAGGGCGAATCAGATTCTTGATGAACTGGAGCTCCTCTGGCCGTGAAATTTGGATATGACGTAGAAGACAAAGGGAAGCATCACCTGGTGAAATTTGGCGTGATTTCGTTGGTTGAATCATCGGAAACGGATATGCCAATCCAGTGGTCGCTGGGAACATAGCAGAGGCGTGCAGCGGCGAAGATCTTTGGATCTCATTCATGGAAGCATCGCTGTGAATCTCAGCAGAACCTCCTGCGACAATGATCAAGAATTGATTGCAAATGACATGGTATAGAAAGTGCATCAAGAAAGCTACTGATTGAGAGGAATTAGAAGGGGAATACCAATGCGCGCGCTGGATAATTCCAGGACAGGAACCAGTGGCTATTGCAAACACGATCCCGGTCGCATCCGGACAGCTCTGGCCACGATATTTGGACATGCTGCAGAGAACTTCGAGGTGCACATCCTGACCAAATTTGGCTTCATTTAGCGTTATAGATCAACGGGAACGGCGATGCGAACTGGTGGTGGCGTGGCTGGTCACAGCAGCGGCGCCGGCGAGGAACTCGCCCTTTTGGATGGGATCGAATGGGAGGAGGCAGGGCAAGTCATCAGCTCGGCCAAGGGGCGCCTTGGTGTGCTTATATACGCCAGGAGAGGGAGAGGAAAGGCAGGGAAGGAAGTAGAAACGTTCAGCCATGAGGGAGGGCGGACAATGACCATTATGGCAGCAGTTTTTCTCATCTCTTGATGGTAATTAATAGA
Organism: Eragrostis curvula; assembly: GCA_007726485.1. Lineage (NCBI taxonomy): Eukaryota > Viridiplantae > Streptophyta > Magnoliopsida > Poales > Poaceae > Eragrostis > Eragrostis curvula. Next base: position 3,532,406 of record CM017443.1, read on the forward strand.
GAACGAAATGGGAATCAATTTGGATGCTTATTGGCCATGTGGGTGTTATTTTTCTGTGGTTCATTTGGAGGTTGAGGCGTCCATCCATGAGGAACAGGAAGCGACAAGGGAAGAAGAAAGGATGGATCTGTTGGCCGGGTTTTGCGCGGGCTTTGTCCACGCTGAGGTGGTCTGCTATTTTCTCACGTGAGAGAGGTGAGAAACAAAATGATTAAGGACAGGATTAGGGGATTAGGGCCCATTTAGGAAGGGGTATAGTTTTATTTATTTTCTGGTTTTATAAAATAATGAAAAGAGTTAAATCGTTTCAAATAAAATACTAGAAATTCAAAACAAGCATTTTCAAAGTTTTGAGAGAAACAAAGATTTGCTTATTTAAATATTTTCACAATCAAACCATTTTAAATAAATCTTTCAACTAAAATAAAAGAAATCATTTGAGGCAAACATTTGATAAGACAAAATAAATTCAATTTAAACAAAAATTAAAAAAAACCTTTGAAAATTGGCATTTAACGTTGAAAGACGGTTCACATCCCAAAATAGGAAATTTTGGGGTGTGACAAACAAGCAGTATGTATAGTAGACATGTATACGTGCCGTAGAAATACACATAATAGTACTGCTCTTGTGTGACCAGGTGACGGGCAATATACGGCTGCCGTGCTTATTTCTTTCCAACCATGCGAGGGTCCTATATGATGTGAACTGCACGGGCTCCATGTTTGCATGCGCGACCATTTTAAATTTGTTTGAGATTTCCACGTCAGAGATACTAATCGACAGCATAATGATTTTTCTCCGTGATGTTTGCATGTGCAGCAAGACGTCAGACGTATACACACGTATTGCCTAATCCAGTCAAGCCAGCTCTTCCAAGTTAAAATAAAACCATTGTACTGCGTCAAAAATCCATCAAACAAAATGCCCCTCGCTGAGTTAAGTGCGATCGCGAAGAGAATCGGATTTAACTTGACGAAAGAAAGAAATGATGCTCCTTGATACTGACTGATTTTCATCCCCGTTACTATGGAAAAGGCCAGCCGCACATTTCCTTCTTTTGTATCTGGCTCCTGGGCATCTTCCATATTGTAGTTAAGTTACCAGAAAATACAGAGACACTGCCTCGCATCCTGAGTACTGGGTCTCTATAAATTGAGGCATTCAGAGGTTCATCATCGTCACAACACATACTGTCGCATTTGTCCCTCTTCTGAGCTCTCACCTTGTTTTCTTTTTATTTGCCAGGAAAGCTCATGAAGGCTCAGTTTCGCCAAGTCTGGCGTGTTGAAAGGGTTCTGATCGTTTCACACTGCCATCGTCTGCCATGCTCCCGTCGCCAAGCAAAAGCATGGTCCATCACCAATCTCGTTGCCAAGCGATGACTCCACGCCGTCTCGTCGGTCTCGGGATCTGCCCATAAATTGGCCACCTACCGCCACACAGAAAGGTCGGTTCATCGTCTTTTCATCTTGAAAGGAGGTCTATGTCGCCACATGCACCGCCTTCATCCAAGAGCGGGCAACAGCACCATTCACCGGACGTGCGAGTCAGGGCACCTCAAGTGCCAGCGATGCCGCCTCCCCGAGACAAGGGCGTTCTGGTTGCAAGGAACCGCAGCAACCGCGAGGCGGCTCCTCATGAGGTCATGTGTGTACAGCAACTGCGAGAGCTACTGTCAATAAAACGGTAGAGATTTCGTGAGTTGCACACCTCTTGTTCTGGACGTGACCGTTTCTTCGACGCGCGTACACTGATGTCCCCATGAGGAGCTGCCTCACGGTTGATGCGTTTCTTTGCAATCAGAATGTCCTTGTCCCGGGGAGGCGGTATCGCTGACACTTGAGGAGCCCTGGCTCACACGTTCGGTGAACAGCGTTGTTGCTTGCTCCTGGACAAGGGTAGTGCAGGCGTAGACTTCCTTTCAGGACAAGAAGACGACGACCTACTGACCATTTCCGTGTGGTGATGGGTGCCCAATTTCTGGGCAGATCCCGAGCTCGACGAGGGGGCGTGGAGTCATCACTAGACGAAGAGATGGGCGATGGGCCACGCTCCTGCTTGGCGACTGGAGCATTGCCGGACGATGGCCAGGAGAAACGATCAGGAACCCTCTCAACACGCTAGGCTTCGCAAAACTGAGCCTTCTTGTTGAACGTCTCTCCTCGTCGCCACGAGCCATGAGCTTTCCTGGCAATAAAGAAAACAAGGTGAGAGCTCAGATAGAATGAACATTCTATGGTTCAAGCGCTCATCCTATCTCGCCGTGGCATGATGCACACTGGCGCTCTCTCAGAGCAGAGGTAGCGCGGCAGCCGACTCTGTCCGACACGTACGGGAAACGAACACTTTGGTATCGCATAATCATCTTTTATCCATGTTCCAGTTGTCCCGACTTAGTACGTTTCAACCTTATAAGCGTGCATTTATAATGTGCACAGGCAAAGATCGATTGAGAAACAATCACCGATCTCGCCGCCATGGAGTCCACGAAGAACGGGAACGAGGCGACACAAACATCGACGCCAAGTCCACCCGCGGATCACGCCGTCGGCGACGGCGAAGACCGTATCAGCTGCCTCGGCGACGACGTGCTCCTGCAAATCCTCGGTTTGGTGGCCTACTCGAGGGACGTGGTGCGCACGGGAGCGCTCTCGCGGCGGTGGCGCGGCCTCTGGATGCGCGCCCCCGTCCTCGCCTTCGCCACATGCCCGGAGCTCGAGTCAGCCAGTGACGTCGAACTGTACGTCGCCTTCGTCAACAACGTCCTTGAACAGCGCGCGCGACGGAAGGAGTGCATGGAGATCCTGTCGATCCCGCTTATCATGGACATGGAACATAGTCGCGGCCAAGAACAGCTCGTATCGTCGTCTGTCAACGCCGCCGAGGGGTGGATTCGGTACGCTGCGCGGCATGCTGTGACGTGTTTCGTCTTCAAGCTGCGCCTGCCTGAAAAGAAGGCGGACATTGCCGTTAATGGTGATTATGACAATGGTCAGGAGGAAGTGGAGGAGGATCCGGAGGAGGGAGTTGATGACGAGGAAAACATTGATTATAATGATGATATTGAGGAGGAGGAGGATCCGGAGGAGGGAGTTGATGACGAGGAAAACATTGACTATAATGATGATGTAGAGGAGGAGGAGGAGGAGGAGGAGGAGGAGGAGGAGGAGGAACAAATCAGCGAGGAAGGCGACGACCAAGAGCCGGCCGTGATTGACCTTGATGACCTTTCTAGCTCTGCAAATCTGGAGACCTTGCGTTTGGACATAGTGTCCGTGTCCGGCTCCCCTCGACCGTGGTATTTGCGTCACTCACACATCTTGAGCTCGAATTCATGGAGTTAGAAGCTGGCAGCGGCCACCTCCTTTCCCGCCTCCTGTCCTCGACTTGCTGTCCGCGCCTGCAGAAGCTATGCATGCTGTACGTGAACTTAAGGACGCCGGGACGAAGCAGCTGGTTCTCGAAAACAATGCACTGTTGGAGCTGTCGTTGGATAACATGGAAGAGATGGAGTCGTTAGAACTGAGGACTGCTAACCTCCACGGCCTTAAAATTGAGACTTGTGAGCAGCTCGTGTCAGTCACCATGACGGCCATCGAACTGGAGGAGCTCTCATTCTTGCACAACAATTTGCCGGTTGACATCCATGGGGACTTTAAATCCGTGTGGGGCCTCAAAATTGACCTGGTCTCTCATATGCTTTCTGATGGCGACATTAACGATACTAGCATTTGCCTACTGCAGCGTTGTAGCTCAGCCAGAGACCTTGTTTATCTTGACATACCACCGGTGTGTATACATTCGTTTTGCACTTTTTCATTCAGTACTTCATTTTTTCCCTAAAAAAATTTCAACACTACTTATTATTTGATTCTTACGATACTAGGTAGTACCATTTAAATTTCAAATTTGATATACTGTTACGCTGTTTTCTTTTTTATGTCACTTAATTACCTGTTTCTTTTGATCCTTCTATTTGAACAGATAATGGACCGTCTCGTTGACATGATCAAAGATAAGATACCGCAACTTCCTGATATTACAAATTTGACAGTTTTTGTCCATCCTATGTGTCAGCGGCATTCATTTGGAGATGGCGTAGCAGGCCTCCTCACACGATTCAACAATCTCAGATATATCTGCCTACAACTAGAAGAAGCGCCTGGCGTCACGAAGAAGGTTAGCCTCTCTTGCTGTCCTTCACTTACTTTGCTATCTCCTCGTTAACCATGACTGTTCCATATCGCAACAGGATGAATTTTGGTCCGAAGAAGATGGTAGGGATTCAGCGTCCTTCGCCTGCAATCATGAAGATCACTGGGAATCCAGTGGTATGTCCTTCGTCCACCTCCAGAAGGCGAAGGTTAAGGGATTGACAGGAACCGATTGTGAACTTTGGTTCTTGCAATCTGTGCTCGCAAGTGCCACAGATATCCAGAAGGTGACTATAAGTTTCAACACGGACTACTGTCTAGACGGCAGGGTGGATGATTTTCAGCTCAAGCTACTTGCACAAGGAACGTGGACAGCCTGCAACGATGAATATAAGACGTTACTAGTAAAAATGCACGTGCACCACGCACGTGTTTAAAAAATTGTATCATTTGGCGGGACCATAAAACTTACGAACAACTTGACTACATGTTTATTTATTACTTTAGAAAAAAAGTTAATTTGAAAAGAGTCACGTAAAATCATAAAATATCCGATTAAAATTACATTTGTTTTGTGCCAACTATGCCTCCAGAGCTGCAGTTGAGTCTCCAGGGACCCGACTCGGAAAAACAAAATTAGGCCCTATGTGAGAAATCGCAATAAAAAATTGTTTCTCCTATTGTATGATGATTTATTCTCTATAAAGACTAAGAATTGCATTTAGGCATTTATTCTAAAAGATAAAAACTTTTCAAACAACTCATGTCGTAAAGCATAATCCATCATTCCAAAGTAATTTAAAAAGCACCTGCGTCACATGTGTTTAAAAAGCTTAAAATGATATCAAAGATCCTGGTAATAATATATTTTATATGGATAACAAAAACTCAGATGTTTGAAATTAAAGATATTTGCAGTGCCAAAAATAAAGATTATATCACAATAAAATTTAGGATCAACTACATACCTTGCAAGGCACTACAATTTGTTAAGACATGAGTTCAATATAAATCTCTCGCACACCCCTTGTTAAGAAGATGCAAAAATATAAACACACAAGGCTGCATACACTGGATAAAAGAAAGCTTCAAGGTGATTTCATTTCGCAGAGTTCGGATTTTTGGGCAGGTTGAATATAAATAATAGATCAAGGGAATTGGTAAATTATAAAGGACAAAAGCTTGTGGTAGGAATCTCAACAGCACAATTCCTTTTGAATCTCACATTAAAAAGTTCTTTTAAGAAAACTGACTATCACCACCAAGGATTTGGCACCATGGAATTCCATTAACTTGATTAATCATTTGGCAATCCTTTGATAGGCAAAATGTCACGGATGGTGAGGCCTACTCATTTTTAACGAGATTTTGGACCACCACAATAAGCAGCTCGTAATTCTTGAGGATGCCCTTTTGTTGCCTCTGCACAGCTGCATCCCACTTCCGAAAAAGCTTATGCAACAATCTGTATGATCAAAGGCAAAGGGAATGTATACCTTTATTAGGAGCCTTCAACAAATTGGCAGTGTAGGCATTGCCATAATTAATAATTTCATAAAAATAATGATACATGGCAAAGAATTAATAAAGTTTATGATAAATGATCTTCTTAACACCACATATTGACACTGAAAAATACAAGGCACTACAATTTGTAATGCAGTGAACACCTTGCTGGCGCACTATCGCTACTGTTGTTCTAAATGAAAACAAAGTCAAATATATGTATGCATCAAAAGATCAAAAATTTCTAGAAAATTTTCCAATGAGGCAGAGATAGAAAACTTTTGAAATAGGACTGTCCGAGTTGGATTGTATTAGAAGGCCAACTCACCACCTTTCTACCAAAAGCAAGAGGTTTATAGAACATCCACTGAAACGGTTTTAGCATAAGATCCAACCTGGATTCCTGATGTATTTCTTTGTCCACGACAATTCTATGAGCAAGGCACTAATGCACGATGGACGAGTTTTTTTTTTCAAGACTCATGACATTCACAATAATGGATAAGCAGACTATTGCACATCACTTTGCATCAAGATCTCTCTCGAGATGTTTGAAAATCCATTGATTAACAAACTCCACTCTCCAGATATTTCATTGCATAATTAAAAAGCAAATTCTCAAATCAATCAACATTGTGTGAAGAACAAAGCAGTACCTGTTTGACTTTAATGCAAGTTGGAGTTGATTCAATCAGCTGAAATTTGGAAGCCTGCATACACTTGGATCAACGAATCAACTTCAACATGTGGCTCCTTTGAACGTTCCTGATCCCACTTTGATGTAAGAAAGGTGTCGTTTGGTTCATGTACATTTCCTATAGTCATTGAGGCTAAAATCATGCTAAAAGTTCAACTCAGTTGGGAATTGTTTTATATGCATAACACACAAAAAAAAATCATTGTCAAAAGTTTCAGGTACAGTATATTTGAATATATCAAAATGTAAGGAATATTAAGGCCATATAGGGATAATTGAAAATGAAAATACAAAAGTTCAGGCAAAATTAAGGCATATGCAGAGATAATTATTGTAATAATAGATGTTGGGTCAGTGGCTAACATTTTGTTAGATCTACTCATCAATCTCATGGATTCTGCATACAGCTAGTATGAAATCCTTGTGGTGAAGCAGCATAAAAATAGAAATTATTTATCCATGTCATTAGCTACACGAAACAAAGCAAAATGAGTGTACCTCCTTTTCGTCTAACCAGATAGTTACATAATGCATGCACACAGAAAGATCTTATATGACCCTTGATTTCATTTTGATAGCAGACATGAAGGCATCACGCATAGCAGTCATGAATTTACAACTAACCTGATCTCACACCCAGTTTACCCTCCACACTATTCAATCCCTGCAGCTAACATATCTAGGTGAGAATGCATCTTTTCTGCAACCACATATGGATGTAAGTCAATTCTCTTGAGCCTCTTACCAAGATTAAACATGAAGCCAACATTTGCACGAACTGTAAGTTTCTTTATTAGAGCAACATACCTGGCTACCTCTCGTGCTTGTTGTCTGTACGAACCCTCTTCTACCCTAATAATAATGTGCTTGGCTTTGTCAAAATCTTGAAATAACTCCTTACTCCCAGAAGGAAAAAGTAGTTAAAAACTTTCAAATACTAACCACGGAATCATCAACAACTCCCTGGTCTATTCCGAGTAAATCAATCAATTTTAATGGAGCTGCAATAGAGCAAGACAGTACCATGAGGAGATTTTAGAAAGCACCATAACAGCTAAAAACAATGATTTACTTAAGTATTAAGCATAGTGTTCTTCAGTAGCAGAACATCAATACTTTGTCTTGGACTACTTGAATGTCAAAAATTACATGAGCATGCAATTCTCTAATTCTCTTCTTAATTCGTTAGTACATCGCCATAAACATAAATACCCCATCATCACTTCACCATAGTATATATGCACGCCGCCACCGCTCTAACTAATCATCAGGAGCTGTCATTATAAGTAAAATCATTCTCAAAATAGAAAAATATATGTATCTCAGGAGCTGCCATTATAAAGCAAAAGAATTAAGAAACAAGCCACCTCTCTAATTAATTGTCATACATTTTCATTTCTGTTTCTGTTAAAAAGGGTTCTCATTTGAAAATTGCAAATACAACCAATAAACGTCTAATGACCTTGTCAATGACAATGCAAACAGTAGGACACAATGCAAACAAAGAAATATCCATATTGCAAATTTTAAACCTTGGATTGGTAGTACTCTGAGGTCCAGAAATAGAAAGCTGGAAACAGAAATCTGTGATTGAACAAACTATATATGGTTGAATTTAATAAATTGCCTCATAAGAAAAGGACTTCAAGCAAATTTATATTCAATAAAAGAAACAAATTCAGCCGAGGACGGTGCCCAACCTGGTGCCGCATCTTCCACCGATTATGGTCATGAACTGCAACACCTTATTGTGGCTTCCTCTCCCCAGTTTATTTATACTACAGATTGCAAACACAACATACAGTCAGCATCCTTTTCCCCCTACACATCAGTTCCAAGAAATTGCGGAGAAGAAGACATCTTGTATTGCAGATTGCAAACACAATGGAAAGTTTCAAGAGTTCCGAGCACAATATATGGAAAAACCAATCAGGGTTCACAAATAAACACATTCAGAATGTCTCATTATTAGATTCTTCACTGCTAACGCAGTAACGCTCATACATGAAGAATCAAGTCTCATGCATTGCAATCTAGGATTAGGAACCGAAGATATGTGTGGTCCCTATTGGTGTATGACAATAAAAAAATCACCTAGACAGTTACCTGAAATCTGTTCACTTGATTCAGACCTGAAAATAGAATGCTAGTACAAATAAATTGAACTGTCGTTGTTCCAGTTCAATCTTGACAACCAACTTCTCTACTCGTAGCATCACTTCATACCTCAAACAAAAAAGGCAGAGCCACGAGGAGCTGCTGCATCTGGACAAGAGGGTAAGCCACTCGAACCAATGGGCATGCACAGCTGCACCGCAGCGCAAGAACAGAGAAAACAGAGTAGAGCAGCTTCTGTCCCACCGAAAATTAAACAGCATCCTTACCACGTCATGTGTGACCTATTCCAACCGAAAGCGCTAAAAAATGTTGAGATTTTACCACCAATTCCACGAATTTCATTGAACTCTAGAAAAACGAGAAATTTTGGGAAGTTCAAATTTAACAGGTACTCACGACTGGATTGAATCAACTGATGATCAGACATGTGGATCGAATGGTATTTGAATTTCCCTATTTTAAACCTGGAAATAAAGACGCAAGAGACAAGAGAGGAAGAGGGAGAAGGAGCACAGAGACTGACCAGCAGCAGGCAGGGAGAAGCGTTGCCGCAGATCGACTTCGCCGTGGTCATGCTGCGACACGCTGTCGTCCTCGACTGAAAACGACCTCGTCGTGGTCACGCGGCCATCGTCGTGGTGGTCGCGCCGCCGCAAATTGACCTCGTTGATCATTGTCAAGGAGGACATGAGGAGGCCCCACGTCGTCGTCGTCAGCAGATCGACCTCAAATCAATCTCGTCGTGGTGGCGCTGCGCCCTGGCGTCGTGGTGGAGATCGTGAAGAATCTATGGAGAAGGCGGTGGTGGCGCTGCGCTGCTCATCGTCGTGGCGCTGCACCGCGCCCTGGCTGCACCTCACCGCAGATCGACGGAGAAGGCGGAGATCGTGAAGAATCCTGGCCAGTTTGGTGTGTTTGCCAATTTGGTAACTGGACAAGATAACTCCACCTGAACCCCACCAACGAGGACGGCGACTCTTGCGCGCGGCGGCGGATCGTCGACGCAGCGGAGGGGAAAACTACGATGCGTACGAGGGGCAATGATCAATTTGCAAAGAACGAGGCGAGGCGGCGGCGGCGGCAGAGGCGGGGATCGAGAGATGAGAGGAGCAGGTCAGGGTTTGGTGGAAATGGGAGCGTGATTTGTGATTTGCGGGCGGGATTGATCGGCGGGTATCTTCGTTCCTCTGTAGCAAAAATTCGTGGATCGTCATCGGGAAAGAACTGCCGATGACGTTTGTCCACTAGGGATGAAAACGGTCGGAAACGATCGGGAAATATCTTAAACCACTTTCACTTGTATATTTTTACCTCGGAATCGGAATCGAAAACGGTAACATCAGAAACGGTTACGGCATCGGAAATAACGGAAAATCGAAAACGAAGTAATCTGAGCGAAAATATATCGATATCGGTCAGAAATGATAGTTCACATCGGACAAGCGTGATGCCGATGTGGCGGCCAACTTATGTGACAGAAGACGAGGAGACAAGCAAGCGATATATTTTCCTATGTGTGTAGTGCAATATTTAAGTATCATGTTTATATTTCTATCTAGTGATACGCTGCTATATACACACATATACGATCTGCATGCATGGATAATAATAAAAAGTTGAACATGATACTTGAATGAAAGTATGAAATGATCAAATACTCGAATGTATCGAGTGGAATGCTTCTAATAATCAATCTCACACATATATGCTTGATTAATATCGGATAAATACGGAAATTTCGGTTGTGATTTTCGGTACATATGGTAATATGAGAAAACGGCCGGAAGAATGCCCAAATCATTTTTGAACCATATTTCATATTTGTCAATTCAAATACCGTCCAAATTCCATAAACTTTTGAATAAAACGGAAATGATCGGGAAAAAAGTGAAAACGGCGTCGGTAGTTTCGGAAAATTACCGTACCGTTTTCATCCCTAGTCCACTGTCCATGTCCATCTTTTTTCAAGCTGGGCCCATCATGACAGGATCTGATGGTAGATATTAGGGGTAACAGTTTAGATCAATGGTGAATTTACAGATGGGTATAATCTGGCAGGGTAAAATTGATTTTTAGAGAAACTGGTTCTTTAAAGGTTTAGATTAGATATAAATGGAGGCCAAGTCCATATATAAAGGGAGACCAAATTTGCTTAGAGAGATGAATGTGTAACTGCAAAGTGCATATGCATATCTGGTTATTGAGCAATCGATCTGACAATTCATTTTTTTGTTGGAATACCTGTTTGCCCGACGCTAGGTATGAACAGCATACAAGGATATGTAATAGGCTAATAGAGTATACTTTATCAAGGATATATTGATTTAAAGAAATACGAATTTGTTTTACAGGCATGTTCCCAGTTCTATTTCAAAGAAACGGAGATCTAAAGTGTTACAGGCACTTATACTGTTTTGTTACTGAATCATAATCTGTTATATTGCTTTGGAATGTGCGCTATATGCAGGGTGTTCAACTCGTATTCTTTTTAACACTTCCAACAAAATTGAAGTTATAAGTCCGAACGTTATGTGTGGAAACGTGAAAGCAGGAAACTATTTTTTTTATTTTTTATTTTTAAAAAACTGAAGCTCGATCGTGCTTTCGTTTTGAAAGATATTCATACGATTCAGAAGTTTGAGGGGATGTTTGGATTCACGCCAAACCTCGCGATGCCTAACATTCGGCGTTCGTGGAGCGTCCGTGGCCTGTGCTTGGTTTCTGCTTAAAGCTGAGCTGCCACATCATTCTTGCTTGTCGTTTTCTGCATGACTGGTTGTTTTCTGGTGCGGCAAGTGTGGCGAGTTGTGGCGAGCTTTTTGGGCGCCACACTTGTGACGAACGACGGCCGGCAACCAAACATCCTCTTAGTTTCAGGCTACCACTTCCGTTCGTGCTCTCTTGTTGAGTGCATTCAACGAGGAGGGTCCAGGGTGCAGATCGAGCACGCACATGAAACAAACGCTCACGAGCGTGTCGTGTTGAGCCCCGTGTAGCGCACAAGTTGATCTCGCCATGGAATGCCCCGAGAACGTGTCCAACTACACGGCAAGTCCAATCTGCTGACCCACGCCACCAGCGTCGTTCTGATCAGCAGCCTCGGCGACGACGTGCTCATGCGTATCCGAACCCCCGGCCGGCTAGCGGCGGCAAAGCATGCAGCGGAGAACGGGATGAGTACTACTGTGTCTGACGGCAGGTTACAGGCAGAAGGGCTGCGTGGCTGGCACGTAGAGATTTACCCGTCCCGTTTCTGGTGCGCTCGTCTCGTGCCGCGGTTGCCCTATGTTTCTGGTCTCGTGACCGATTGATTACATCCAGGCCCAACTCAGCTGGCCGGCTGCAGCCGCATCTGTACCGTGCCATGCACGTACGGGAAACAAACGCTCCAACAAAAAATCTTACGCGTTCGGTCCCTGTCCTGTTCCGATCTTCCTTACATATCGCGTAAAGCCATAGCACATCGCAACCGACGGCCATCATGGAAGCCCACGAGGACGCGGGCGGCGCGGCGAGGCAAACGAAGTCAGGTCGTCGTCTACACGACAGCCACGGCGCGGCGGCGGCGACGATATGATCAGCGACCTCTGCGACGACGTGCTCCTCCGCATCCTGTTGAAGATAGTTTTTTAACTTAAACCTTAATAATTTAAATTCAAGGAGGTTTATAGGACTTTTTTTAAAATGCTCTTATATCTCGGAGAGTCGGAGTTAGGGCAGGTACAATGCTACACGTAAGCAGTTTTATAGGCCGTCTCATGCAACGTCACGTAAGATCTTTGATGAGGTGAAAGAGAGAGAAGAATGTAAAAGAAAGAGGCGGTTGTTTCGCGAGACAATCACCTCAAACGCTAAATTTTAGGAGTATGAGACGGCTTACACACCATTGTACGTGCTGTAGTTGTCATGCAACTCATAAATATTCCTTTTTCTCATCCATAAATTAAGGGAAGATGCAATTATTATTAAACAATTAAAACAATCAACTATTGTATAAGTGGTCTGATAAGCAGTCTAAAGATTATGTGGTTTGTATGAGACGGCCTAAAAAACGACACCGTTGTAAATGTGTTAAATTCTTCCCGGAGTTAAACGAGAGCATGATGAACTGGACCGTGGAAGTCAAAAAAACCTTTCGGCCTTTGGATTACTGGAACGTGCACGTACGGGAAACTAACAGCACATGTGTAGCGTAACTTATTCTGGCACAAATTGTCCCGACGTTGATCGAGGGCTTAGATTGACCTCGCCACCAATCGCCATGGAGCCCACGGAGGACGCGAAACAAGCAGGGTCCAGTCCGTCAGACGGCCACGGCGCCGGCGGCGACGACCTGATCAGCGGCCTCTGCGACGACTTGCTCGTGCGCATCCTCGAGTTGGTAGCCGCGACCGACGCGAGGGACGCGGTGCACACGGCCGCGCTCTCCCGTCGGTGGCGCGGCCTCTGGACGCGCGCCGCCGCCGCGCTCCGCTTCGACGTACGGCCGGAGTTCAGTTCAGCCCGCGGCGAGGCGCGATTCGTCGCCTTTGTCGATGATGTCCTCGCGCAACCAGCACTCGCCGGCGTCCAGCGCCTGGATATCACGTTTGATACGTGCGGTGAAACGCAGCCCGCGCCGCTGGCCGTCGGAGCCGTGGAGAGGTGGATTCAGTACGCTATGCAGCATGGGGTGACGTTTTTCCTCATTAAACTGCATCTGGTCACAAGAGAATTACAATACTACTACCGAAGCGATGACGAGTACGTTAGCGACGGTGAAGGAATAATTAGCAACAACGAAGCAGAGGAGCCTGTGATTGTCCTTGATGAACTTCCCGGATCTGCAAAGCTAGAGACGATGAGTTTGAAGTTAGGCCGCGCAAAGGTCCGGTTCCCGGCCTCCGTGGTGTTCGAGTCACTAAAGGACCTCACGCTAAAAAGCATCAAAGTTGAAGCTGGCAGCGAACACCTTCTTGCCCGCCTCCTGTCGTCGGCCTGCTGCCCGCGTCTGCAGAAGCTGCGCATGTGTTACGTTAGGCTCGTGAAGGAGAACGAGATGGTGATCGAGGCCGGCGCGCTCACGGAGCTGTCTCTGGAGGACATGTACGCTACGCGGCTCGAGCTGAGTACTCCTAGCCTCCGGGTTCTTTGCGTCGTAGGGTGTCACGACCTCACGACGCTCACGGTCTCGGCCTTGAGCCTCGAGGAGCTCACCTGGCTGCGAAACCCTTTGCCCCTTGACATCGATGCGGACCTGTCGTGCGTGTGGAGCCTCATGCTTGGATTCGCCTCACATGGACACAATCCCTTTACGAGCATTTACCTCCTGCAGCGATGTACCGCGGCCAGATGCCTTGACGTGTATCTTCGCGTTTCAGTGGTAAATTTGCACTGTTCCAACATCTTATACGCATTTATCTTTTGTAAAAACAATTCAACTGAATTTGCACTGATTTGCTTTCCGTTTTTTTTTTTGGTCTGTGTGTTTGCTTCCTTTGACCATTTGATCGATTAAATTAAGGAGTGGCGACGCAATGACATAATCAAAGACAGGTTGCCACAGCTTCATCATGTCACATCTTTGACACTTCTTGTTCATATGTGGACGCAACATTCCTCTGTAGATGGTGTACCAAGTCTCCTCTCACGATTCGATAATCTCAGATATCTTGGCCTACAATTAGACTATGACTACATTAAAAAGGTAAAGGGTTGCAATGTTGTCCTCCTTTAGTCCTGTTCATTGCATAACCATGGATGTCTCCATACTGCAACAGGATGATCTGCACTCGGACTTTTTCTGCAATCACGCTGACCACTGGAAATCAGACGAAATCTACTTCCCTCAACTCCAAGAAGCAAAGTTTAAGGGATTCACAGGTACCGACTGCGAGCTTCGGCTCTTGCAAGCCGTGCTCGCTAGCTCAACAAATATTCGAAAGGTGGCTGTAAGTTTCAACACAAAGTGCGCTCTAGGTAGCAGGAGAGATGAATTTCAGCATATGCTACTTGGCAGCGGCACTTGGAGTGCATGCCATTATGCTGATGAGTCATACGAGTGGAGTCCGTGCTGATAAATGGTGTGTTTGCGTGGAGAGTTCCATGTAAACTTTTTTTTTAGATGAGTTCCATGTAAACTAAATGAACAGTGCGTGTGCAATACTGTTTTCTGCCAATTTATACTGGCATTATTTCCCATACATTGTAGTGGTAGTGCGTATATTAATTTTTTTTTTTTGAGCAAAAGGTCCGTCTATTAGATTCGAGCAATTTTACAGTCCAAAATAATAGCCATTAGTTTTTCAAAACTAATATGGGCATGTGGACTAAGAGACCTGGCCCAACCCAAGCCTACCGGCTGGAATCCGTATCGATTCATGTTCCAAGTCCCTAACGGCGTAGAATGTATTCACGACTTACATGTCAGGTACGGTACGGTACCGGTTGCATGCATCAAGATCGCGGACCAAGAATCCACCCGTCTCGCCGCCATGGCGTCGGAGGAGAAACAAATCAAGACAATTCCAACCTCCGACGAAGACGCCGGCGGCGACCTGATCAGCAGCCTCTGCGACGACGTGCTCCTTCGCATCCTCGGGCTGCTGGACGACACCAAATTCGCGGCGCGCACGGGCGTGCTCTCGCGGCGGTGGCGCGGCCTCTGGACGCGCGTCCCCGCCCTCAGCTTCTTCGCACGTCTGTGGTGGACTGAGGACGTGAGAGCCGAACAATTTATCGCCTTCGTCAACAACGTTCTTGCACGTCGTGCGCAATCAGAAGAAACCGTGGAGCACCTAGCATTACTACAACAAAAACCTTCTATAGAGTCATTTTGTTAGAGGCATTTTTTCTAATTTGCCTCTATTATCTTGTAGAGTCATATGTTTGAGGCATCTTCAAATATGCCTCAAGTCTTGAGAGAGGATCTGTGAAAATTCTGGAAAAAAAAGTGCCACATGGATGGTAGAGGCATTATTTGAGGCATTTTACAGAGTGTCCATGCATAAACAATGTAGAGGCATTTTTTATCGCATCTTCAAAATGCCTATATCTTGTAGAGGCATTATTAGAGACATCTTTTGAGTTTGTAGAGGCACTTTTTTATTAGTTTGTGGCTGTTAATAGACCACTCATAAGACTACTAATCCAGCCATAGACACATTGTAATGTGTGGGTGAGTTGGCTAGCAAAACTCAATAAGTTATCATTAGTCTTCGAGGTCTTGAGTTCAAAGCTTGACAACAACAATATTTTTGACAATTTATTCAACACTACAAAAATGCCTCTAACCTTATTTAAGGCAATATATAATGCCTCTAGAAAATTGTCACTAATTTACTAGAGACACTTGTTAAAATGCCACTATATTCCTAGAGTCAATGCATGGCAAGGCACTTATGAGGCATTTAGAAAGTGTCTCTATGATTGTCTAGAGACAACTAAAAAATGCCTCTACTATGTTAAAAAAATGTCTCTACAAACCATTCTGTCTTTGCATGGGCTTCACAATGCGCGGCCAAAAGCAGGACCTGTCTGTCGTGGTATCGGAGAGTTGGATTCGACACGCTCTTCAGCACGGGGTGAAATCTTTCCATCTTGATCTGCATCTGTATCGAAGCCCGGCAGAAGAAAAAGATCGCCATGTCTTGGATCTTGCTGAGCTTCCTAGCTCTACAAAGCTGGAGACCTTGAGTCTGGCGCTAGACCACACCAGAGTGCTGCTTCCCGCCACTGTGTTATTCGCATCACTCACGGATCTCACCTTCGAGGGCGTGGAGGTAGAAGGTGACAGCGATGGCCGCATCCTTGCCCGCTTCCTGTCATCAGCGTGCTGCCCGAACCTGAAGAAGCTGCGCATGCACGACGTTCTGCTTGCTGGGTCGCGGCAGCTGCTGATCGAGGCTACTGCACTCTCGGAGCTATCACTGGAAGGTGTCCTCCACATGATATCGCTCGAACTAAGGACTCCTGGCCTCCGGGTTCTCTTCTTGCAGAATTGCAACTACCTCGAGACACTCATGGCCACGGCCCCAAAGCTGGAGGACTTCGCATTCTTATGCAAACCTGAATTGATTAATATCGAGGGGGACCTGCCGCTCTTGCGTAGTCTAAAAGTTGACTTGACCGCATATGAGAATGAAGAGAATTTCTTTCAAGATATCGATGTAAGCATCTATGTTATGCAGCGTTGTAGGTCAGCCACATGCCTTGGTGTGGATTTTGATGTTCCAATGGTAAGAATCAACTTTATTTACACTGTTCCAATTTTTAGTGGTTTTTTCATATATAGAAAACAAACGTACAGGCAAATTTTATTTGACGTCATTATTTACTTATGTGTTTCTTTGATCAGAGAAATGAGCATCTTTGTTGAGTTTTTTTTCACGGTTATACTTAATAATAAATATATGTTTCTTTGATCAGAGAAAAGAGCTTGGTATTGACATAATCAAAGAAGGTTTACCACCGCAGCTTCGTCATGTGACATCTTTGAAGATTTTTACCTGTAATCTATGCGAGTGGCGTTCCTATGGAGATGGCATAGCAAGTCTCCTAACAATATTCAGGAACCTCACATACCTCTGCCTCAACTTATCCGCCGTGAGTAGCAAATTATCACAATTCTACAAAGCCACTTGTGGTTTAGTTACCTCTCTTCTTTCCATTACACTAAATCGTGCATATATCCTTGCAGTCTTATAGGTCAGAACCGGACGACACCCTCATCGACGACCACCCAGATGACTGGAGGTCCCATGAAATCTCGTTAGTTAAGCTTCACAAAGCAGAGTTCGTGGGACTAAGAGCAACGGATTGCGAACTCCAGTTCTTGCGATATTTGCTCTCAACTCCCAGAGAACTTCAGAAGGTGACTATAGATTTCAGGTCGAATTACAGACTAGAGGAACACAGACGACGTGATTTTCGGCACAAGCTACTTGGTGGCGGGACTTGGATTTACTTCCATGATGCTTATCATCATACATATGAGTGGAGGCCCTGTAGATAAGTGGAGAACGATTCTATTTGCTTGGCGAGGTAGATGTATATATACTTGAACATGCGTCAATATCCCACCGAATTAAAGCAAAGTTTCTGCCCATCCATTTAATTTCTTTAGCTACTGCATTCTCATGCATATCCGTGGCTATGGTTCAAGCGTTCAGCCCATCTCGCCGCGCCATGGTGTTCCACGGTGGCACGTCTTCGTGCTGTGCATATGTGCGACGAGGCCGCGACGGAAGGACGTGATGCGCACTGGCGCTCTCTCTCACGGAGGCGGTGGTGCGGCAGCCGACTCTGTTGGGAATGTACGGGAAACAAACACTCGTACCGTATAGTCATTTTGTATCCGTGTTCCAGTTCTTCCGACGTACGTTTCAACCTAAATAAGCGTGCATAAAAATAGTTGTCATGTGCAAAGGCATAGATCGACCGATAGCGCCGATTTTGCCGCCCCATGGAGTCCACCGCGAACGTGAACGGGGTGAAACAAACGTCGACGCCCAGTTCAATCGCCGACCATGCCGGCGGCGACGGCGAAGATCGTATGGCAATACGATCGTATGGCAAGGTAAACCCGACTCTACCTTGCCCGGTTCTCCAATACGCCGACGATACTCTCATCCTGGCACGCTCTGACGATAGCTCGGTACATACCCTCAAGGCCATCCTTGACAGTTTCTCCCGTGCCACCGGCTTGACGATCAACTACCAAAAATCCACTTTCATCCCTATGAACGTCTCGGATGACGAGGCTGCGACCCTGGCTTCCATCATGGGATGCACCGTCTCCAGTTTTCCCCAGACCTATCTTGGCCTCCCGCTCTCACCCACCAAGCTCCGTGTGTCCGATTTTCAGCCTCTCCTACTCTCGGTGGATCGTTACCTGTCAGGCTGGAGAGCGAAACTCCTTAGCTCTGGTGGCCGCATTGTTCTAACCAACTCTATTCTCAGTGCCCTACCTGTCTACTCGATGTCCTCCATGCTTCTCCCGAAGACGGTGATTCAAGCCGTCGATCGGCGCCGTCGGGCTTTCCTTTGGGCGGGGGAGGAAAAATGCAGTGGCGCCAAGTGCCTGGTCGCCTGGGATCGTGTTTGCCTGACAAAACTGGAAGGCGGGCTGGGGGTAAAAGATCTTGAGAGCCAAAACCATTGTCTTCTCATGAAGTTCATCGACAAACTCTACAATGGCGAGTCCCTTCCGTGGAAAACTTGGCTCCTGAGCAACATCACGGGCGAGCTTGGCGAGCACGCCAATGACTCTTACCTGGGCCGTATCTTTCAAGAAGAACTCCAGCGCTATCGAAGCTTGACCAAAGTCATTGTCCACAATGGTGCCGCCACCTCCTTCTGGATGGACGACTGGACTGATCACGGCCCGCTTTGCCACAAGTACCCTGCTCTTTTCTCTCATGTCATCAAGCCCCACGTGTCCGTTCGTACGGCTCTCTCCAATGGCCTTCACCTCACCCTCCAACCTCGCCTTACGGCCGCGGCGCGCGATGAGCTGCGCGATCTATCAGACAATTTAAGTCATATCTCGCTCACGGATGAACTTGACGAACGATACCTCGCCATTCAAGGAACTCACCGCTACACCTCTTCTCGCGCCTATAAACTCATGTGCAATACTGGCGTGACCGACCCTGACTCCTTTCACATTTGGCAAACCCGGCTGCCCACCAAAATCAAGTTTTTCTCCTGGCTCCTCTGCAATGGCCGGCTGAACTGCAGGGCAAACCTCCTCCACAAGAACATCCGGAAGCCTGAGGAATCCTTCTGTGAACGATGCCCCACTGTCCTCGAGACGGATAAGCATATCTTCCTTGACTGCCCCATTGCTGTAACCTTCTGGGCCTCCATTGGAATTGACCCTACGTTCATGTCCTTGACCACCCCGTGGGACACCGCTCATCCGAGCCACCTCCCCTCTGTTGTCTGGACTGACGTCCTTCTCATCCTCCTCTGGCGACTATGGAACTCTAGGAACAAACTGATCTTTGAACACAGGTCTGATGGAGTGTGCGACATCATCCGAGCTGCGATGGCCGATTTGGACCTTTGGCGCCACAGGTACAAGCAACACCAACAAGAGCTAGCTATGTGGCGTTCCTACCTCACCCAATGTATTCCCTTCTCAACTTCAAATCATATGTAACCCTTCCCCTGGTATGCCGGGGTGTACTTGTATTTGTTAACCTGCACTTTTCGTTCAATGAAATCAAGTAGGTGGGGATCCTCTCCCCTCCGAATTGTTCGAAAAAAAAAAAGATCGTATGGCAAGGAAGTTTGATTGATGCATCACACAATAATATGATTGCCATATGGCAAGGAAGTTTCCATCAGGCCAGGTACACAAGCCATGGATTCAAGCCATTGTGAGATTTGCGAGCTTGCCGCTAGGCCCGCTACGTCTGATTACTCCCACCGTCGAACGGGGCCTTGAGTATACATCTCTGGCCATGAGAAAGGAAGGAGGAACCAGCAGTATGTGTAGTAGGCATGTATACGTGCCGTAGAAATACACATAATATATAGTACTGCTCTTGTGAGACCAGGTGACGTACGGGCAATATACGGCTGCCGTGCTTATTTCTTTCCAACCATGCGAGGGTCCTATATGATGTGAACTGCACGGGATCCATGTTTGCATGCGCGACCATTTTAAATTTGTTTGAGATTTCCACGTCAGAGATACTAATCGACAGCATAATGATTAATTATTCTCCGTGATGTTTGCATGTGCAGCCAGACGGCCCAGACGTCAGACGTATACACACGTATACCTACGCCAGTCACGCCAGCTCTTCCAAGTTAAAATAAAACCATTGTACTGCGTCAAAAATCCATCAAACAAAATGCCCCTCGCTGAGTTAAGTGCGATCGCGAAGATTTTGGAATATGCTCGGTGATGATCTTGTCAAGGAAGTCCTGGCTGCTGTAAACAATTCTTCTATTCCGGAGGGATGGAACAATACTACAGTTGTGATGATCCCGAAAGTAGAAAATGCAGACAAGGTATCCCAATTCAGGCCTATAAGCTTATGTAATGTTGTCTATAAAGTGATTTCAAAAATGCTTGCTAACCGTCTTAAGAAGATTCTCCCTGATGTCATAAGCTATCATCAGAGTGCTTTTGTGCCGGGGAGGCTGATAACTGACAACATTCTTTTGGCATATGAGAGCATTCATGCTATTAAGAGGAAGCAGGGACAGACAGGTTTATGTGCTGTAAAGCTGGATATGCACAAGGCCTACGATAGAGTAGAATGGTGTTATCTAGAGAAAATAATGCTTAAGCTTGGGTTTGATCAACGTTGGATCCAGCGAGTGATGGCATGTGTCACTTCGGTGCAATATAATGTCAGGTTCAACACTATGGAAACGGATACTTTTCAACCCCAGAGAGGCCTGCGACAAGGAGACCCGATATCCCCATATCTCTTTTTAATCGGCGCGGAAGGTCTCTCTAGTATGATAAAAGGTGAAGAGGAGAGAGGTGAACTGAAAGGTGTTAAAGTGTGTCGTGGGGCACCAATGGTTTCTCATTTGTTATTTGCAGATGATTCTCTTATATTAATGCAGGCTGATAGGAATAATGCAGAAACATTGAAGCTTATCCTTGATCGGTATTGTGCAGCCTCGGGGCAGAAAGTTAGCGAGGCTAAATCAAGTACCTATTTCGGCACAAACACTACCGTTGATGTGAAGGCAGAGGTGTGCCAAGTGCTCAACATCATGACTGAATCGATCAGTGACAAGTACTTGGGACTGCCGGCTATGATTGGGGCTGACAGGACTGATTGTTTTAGGCACCTGATTGATAGGGTCAGGAAAAGAATTAATGGGTGGAAGGAGAAACTACTAAGCTTGGGAGGTAAAGAAGTCCTGATTAAGTCTATTGCTCAGGCCGTGCCTAGTTTTGCGATGATGGTGTTTAAAATCCCTCAAACAATATGCAAAGGGATATCTGATGCTATTGCGCAATTCTGGTGGGGTGATGACGATGACCATAGAAGGATACATTGGAAGGCTTGGTGGAAATTATGTATCCCGAAGCAAAGAGGAGGTATGGGATTTCGTGATCTACAGAGCTTTAACCTCGCAATGTTGGCAAAGCAAGTTTGGAGATTACTCAGTGAGCCGGACTCATTATGTGCGAGAGTATTGAGGGCCAAATACTACCCGGATGGTAAATTACTTGAAGCAAAACCAAAAAAAGAAGCTCATTTACATGGCAGAGTATTATGGCAGGTATCGACTGCTTCAAGAATGGTTACATTTGGAGAGTTGGGGACGGCACCCAGATCAAGATTTGGGAGGATAGATGGGTACCATCGAGTCACAACCTCAAAATTCAGACACCTCGTGGTAATAACCTAGTTACTTCAGTTGATGAATTAATTAGTCCAGTAGATGGACAGTGGGATGAACAACTAGTAAGATCGATATTCTGGCCTGTTGATGCTAATAGAATTATGCAAATACCGCTAGCCTCAGGCAGGGAAGATCTTGTGGCTTGGCACTACAATCGAAGTGGAATTTTCTCAGTTCGGTCGGCATATCACGTTCAGTGGGAGCATAAATTTGGCTCACGTGAGGTTAATGGAACGCAAGGAAGTATGGCCGGAAATCTACAGGTATGGAACTCGTTGTGGAAATTGCAACTGCCTAGTAAGATTAAGATATTTGGTTGGAGGGCCCTGCAGGGATTAATTCCATGTCGTGGTATATTGGCAAACAAACACGTTGGCAATGTGGGTGGCTGCCCAATTTGTCCATCAGGCTGTGAGGACATCAAGCACGTTATATTCACTTGTGACCGAGCTAAAGAAGTATGGACATTATTGGCAGTTTGGAGTCGGATTGAAAATCTTCTATACATTGATCGTTCTGGTTCGGTCATACTTGAGGAAATAATTCGGATGGGCGGCCGTGTCCCGTCGTTGAATGATGTTGGCTTTGCTGAACTGATCCTTACGGGCGGCTGGTATATATGGTGGGAGAGGAGGCAGCGAGTCCATGGTGAAAATGTTCAGAGGCCCTCAAAGTCAGCAGTAGCGATCGCTGCAATGACATGTAACTATCAGAAGGCGAAGAAAAGCACATTACCAAAACAAGGCTGGAAGAAACCACCGGAAGGCAAGGTGATGATTAATATTGATGCAGCGTTCCATGTTGACTCTGGAAGTGGCAGTACTGGAGCAATTATCAGAGATTATACAGGAGGCTTCATTGCGGCTGCAAACAGCTTTCTCACTCATGTTGATGGTGCGCCAATGGCTGAGGCATATGCTCTAAAACAAGGCCTTATGTTGGCGCAATTTATTGGTTGCAACAGATTTATTATCCAATCAGATTGCATGGAAGTGGTAGAAACAATGAAGAATGGTGGTTTCTCGGTGACAACGGCAGCTGCTATATATGATGAATGCAACGTCCTTTGGGAAGATTTTGTAGCAGTTGATATCGAACACTGTAATAGGGAGGCTAATCATGTTGCACATGATCTAGCTAGAGAAGGTTTTTCCTGTAAGACCTCTTGTAATTGGCTAGATGAGCCTCCGGGCTTCATCATAGGTGCTCTGGCAACTGATGTAACTGTTTTATCTGATCAATAAAATTTGCCGGATGGCCTTCCCTCAAAAAAAAAAAAAGTGCGATCGCGAAGAGAATCGGATTTAACTTGGCGGAAGAAAGAAATGATGCTCCTTGATACTGACTGATTTTCATCCCCGTTACTATGGAAAAGGCCAGCTGCACATTTCCTTATTTTGTATCTGGCTCCTGGGCATCTTCCATATTGTAGTTAAGTTACCAGAAAACACAGAGAAACTGCCTCGCATCCCGAGTACTGGGTCTCTATAAATTGAGGCATTCTGAGGTTCATCATCGTCACAACACATACTGTCGCATTTGTCCCTCTTTTTTTTTGTTCTGTTTTTCTCATTAGTATTTCTGAGCTCTCACCTTGTTTTTTTTTAATTGCCAGGAAAGATCATGAAGGCTCAGTTTCGCGAAGTCGGCGTGTTGAAAGGGTTCCGATCGTTTCACACGGCCATCGTCTGTCATGCTCCCGTCGCCAAGCAGAAGCATGGTCCATCACCCATCTCGTTGTCAAGCGATGACTCCATGCCGCCTCGTCGGTCTCGGGATCTGCCCATAAATTGGCCACCTAGCGCCACACGGAAATGGTCGGTCGGTTCATCGTCTTTTCGTCTTGAAAGGAGGTCTATGTCGCCACATGCACCGCCTTCATCCATGAGCGGGCAACAGCACCATTCACCGGATGTGCGAGCCAGGGCACCTCAAGTGCCAGCGATGCCGCATCCCCGAGACAAGGACGTTCTGGTTGCAAAGAACTGCAGCAACCGCGAGGCGGCTCCTCATGAGGTCGTCAGTGTACAGCAACCGCGAGAACTACTGTCAATAAAACAGGAGAGATTTCGTGAGTTACACACCTCTTGTTCTGGACGTGACCGTTTCTTCGGCGCGCGTACACTGACGTCTCCATGAGGAGCTGCCTCACGGTTGATGCGTTTCTTTGCAATCAGAACGTCCTTGTCCCGTGGAGGCGGCATCGCTGGCACTTGAGGAGCCCTGGCTCGCACGTTTGGTGAACGGCGTTGTTGCTTGCTCTTCGACAAGGGCGGTGCAGGCGTAGACCTCCTTTCAGGACGAGAAGACGACGACCTACTGACCGTTTCCGTGTGGTGGTGGGTGCCCAATTTCTGGGCAGATCCCAAGCCCGACGAGGGGGCGTGGAGTCATCGCTAGACGAAGAGATGGGCGATGGGCCACGCTCTTGCTTGGCGACGGGAGCATTGGCGGACGATGGCCGGGCGAAACGATCAGGAACCCTCTCAACAGTCAACACGCCAGGCTTCGCGAAACTGAGCCTTCTTGTTGAACGCCTCTCCTCATCGCCACGAGCCACGAGCTTTCCTGGCAATAAAAAAAACAAGGTGAGAGCTCAGAATGAACATTCTATGGTTCAAGCGCTCATCCTATCTCGCCATGGCATGATGCGCACTGGCGCTTTCTCAGAGCAGAGGTAGCGCGGCAGCCGACTCTGTCCGACATGTACGGGAAACAAACACTTTGGTATCGCATAATCATCTTTTATCCATGTCCCGACTTAGTACGTTTCAACCTTATAAGCGTGCATTTATAATGTGCACATGCAAAGATCGATTGAGAAACAATCACCGATCTCGACGCCATGGAGTCCACGGCGAACGTGAACGAGGCCAAACAAACATCGACGCTAAGTCCACCCGCGAACCACGCCGTCGGCGACGGCGAAGACCGTATCAGCTGCCTCGGCGACGACGTGCTCCTGCAAATCCTCGGTTTGGTGGCCGACGCGAGGGACGTGGTGCGCACGGGAGCGCTCTCGCGGCGGTGGCGCGGCCTCTGGATGCGCGCCCCCGTCCTCGCCTTCGCCACATGCCCGGAGCTCAAGTCAGCCGGCGACGTCGAACTGTACGTCGCCTTCGTCAACAACGTCCTCGAACAGTGCGCGCTATGGGAGGAGTGCATGGAGCTCCTGTCGATCCCGCTTTGCATGGAACGTAGTCGCGGCCAAGAACAGCTCGTGTTGTCGTCCGTCAACACCGCCGAGAGGTGGATTCGGTACGCTGCGCGGCATGCGGTGACGGGCTTCGCCTTCAAGCTGCGCCTGCCTCGAAAGAAGTTGAAATACTACTTCAACATCATGGAGAAATTGAAGGATCAGGTGGCGGAGCTTCTCGTTAATGGTGATCATGACAATAGCGAGGAGGAGGAGGAGAAATTGAACGATGCGCTGTTGGAGCTGTCGCTGGAGAACATGCAAGAGATGGAGTCATTAGAACTGAGGACTCCTAACCTCCTGGACCTCAAAATTGGGACTTGTGAAGAGCTCCTGTCGGTCACCGTGACGGCCCCGAAATTGGAGGAGCTATCATTCTTGCACAACCATTGGCAGGTTGACATCCATGGGGACTTGACATGCGTGTGGGGCCTCAAGATTAACCTGGTCTCTCATATGCTTTCTGAGACTGATAACGACATTAACGATACTAGCATTTGCCTCCTGCAGCGTTGTAGCTCAGCCAGAGACCTTCTTGTTTATCTTGACATACCACCAGTATGTATACATTTGTTTTGCACTTTTTCATTCAGTACTTCATTTTTCCCTAAAAAATATTCAACACTACTTATTATTTGATTCATACGATACTAGGTAGTACCATTCAAATTTCAAAATTGATATACTATTACACTGTTTTTTTGAGCAGTTTTACGGTCCAAAATAATGGCCATTAGTTTCCCAAAACTAATGACCATTAGTTTGATCCGACGGTCTAGATTTAATATCAAAAAATCTATTAGCAAGGGTAATATCAAAAAAAGTGTAATAGACTTGTAATAGTAATTTTGTTTTATAAAGAAAATCTAATTTAATCAATTCATGTTGTCCATCAATCTAGTTCACTACTATAGTTCCTAGGGTTAGCCGGTTAGGGTTGAATTACTTAGTTCATTATTATTAACAAAAAATAAATTATTTAGTTAATAGTAAAATTACTAATGTGCTCTCAAACTAATGGTCATAGAACTAATGGCCATTATTTTGGACCGTAAAACTTATCATCTTTTTTATGTCGCTTAATTACCTGTTTCTTTGATCCTTCTATTTGAACAGATAATGGACCGTCTCGTTGACATGATCAAAGATAAGATACCGCAACTTCCTGATATTACATCTTTGGCAGTTCTTGTCCATCCTATGTGTCAGCGGCATTCATTTGGAGATGGCGTAGCAGGTCTCCTCACACGATTCAACAATCTCAGATATCTCCGCCTACAACTAGAAGAAGTGCCTGGCGTCACGAAGAAGGTTAGCCTCTCTCTTGCTGTCGTTCACTTACAGCCTGTTCGCCTTGCTGCTTTTGCAGCAGCTGTTTTGCAGCAGCTACAGTGTTTCAGTTGTTTCTTCTGCAGCCGCCACAGTGTTCGCAGTTATTTCTTCAGCAGCTGCTACAGTAAAACGGCTACATCGCAGTGAGGCGAACAGGCTGTTTTGCTATCTCCTCGTTACAAATAACCATGACTGTTCCATATCGCAACAGGATGAATTTTGGTCACAAGAAGATGACAGGGGTTCAGCGTCCTTTGCCTGCGATCATGAAGATCACTGGGAATCCAATGGTATGTCCTTCGTCCACCTCCAGAAGGCGGCGTTTAAGGGATTGACAGGAACAGATTGTGAACTTCGGTTCTTGCAATCTGTACTCGCAAGTGCCACAGATATCAAGAAGGTGACTATAAGTTTCAACACGGACTACTGTCTAGAGCGCAGGGTTGATGATTTTCAGCTCAAGCTACTTGCACATGGAACATGGACAGCCTGCAACGATGATTATAAGACGTTATACAAGTGGAGGCCGAGTCCATAAAGGGAGACCAAATTTGCTTAGAGAGATGAATGTGTAATTGCAAAGTGCATATATGCATATCTGGTTATTGAGCAATCAATCTGACAATTCATTTTTTGTTGGAATACCTGTTTGCCCGACGCTAGGTATGAACAGCATACAAGGATATGTAATAGGCTAATAGAGTATACTTTATCAAGGAGATATTGATTTAAAGAAATACGAATTTGTTTTACTGCTTTTCTTATTGAACCGAGACATGTTCCCAGTTCTATTTCAAAGAAACGGAGGTCTAAGTCTTACAGGCACTTATACTGTTTTGTCACTGAATCATAATCCGTTATATTGCTTTGGAATGTGCACTATATGGCTATATGCAGGGTGTTAAACCCGTATTCTTTTTAACACTTCCAAGAAAATTGAAGTTATAAGTCCGAACGTTATGTGTGGAAACGTGAAAGCAGGAAACTATTTTTTATTTTTATTTTTCTAAAAAAATAGAAGCTCGTGCTTTATTTTTGAAAGAGATTTATACGATTCAGAAGTTTTAGTTTCAGGGTACCACTTCCGTTCCTGCTCTCTTGTTGAGTGCATTCAACGAGGAGGGTCCAGTGTGCAGATCGAGCACGCACATGATGAAACAGACGCTCACGGGCGTGTCGTGTTGAGCGCCGTGTAGAGCACAAGTAGTTGATGTCGCCATGCATGGAATGCCCCGAGAACGTGTCCAACTCCACGGCAAGTCCATCTGCTGACCCACGCCACCAGCGTCGGTCTGATCACTGCCTGACGGCAGGTTACAGGCTGAAGGGCTGCGTGGCCGGCACGGAAAGATTTAGCACGTTCCTGGTGCACTCGCTCGTCTCGTGCGGATCGATCGACCTGACGGCCATGGAGGTCGACGACGACGTGGGCGACGCGGCGAGACAAACGAAGCCAGGTCGTCTACCCTGACGACCTCTCGAACAACGGCAAGTACACTCAAGGTCTCAGGGCGAACTTTATAGTTGGGGATTACTGCTATTGAGTTTTAGTCAAGTGATTCTTGAACAGTCGATTACAACCATACAGCAGACGTAATTACCTTCAGAGCGTTCAATTTTTTTCTAGACAATATTTGCGACGTCCACGCGGCACAAATCGGGGACGGGAACGGACAGCCGCGCCGTTCGCGAGCCATTTTTTGCATCATGATCCGTAATCACGTCATGTGTCGCGTCCACCGGCCGTCCGGCCAGCATTTCGAGGTACCTGGGCACCGTCGGCATCTCGACGTCCGTCACTCCTTCCAGCACCTGCACCACCTCCGCCATGGTCGGCCGTGCATGGACCTCGCCCTGGATGCACCAGCAGGCGACCTTGCACACCCGCAACACCTCCTCGGCGCTCGCGTCGCTTCCCAGCGCCGGGTCCAGCAGCGCCTTCACGCCCACCTCGCCCTCCGCCAGCCTCCTCGCCGCCGCCACGGGGAAGAACGTGGTCTCCGCCCCCGACGACGAATTCGAATCCATCTTCCCGTGCTCCACGTTCCCTCCTCCCGGACACGATCTCGAACAGCATCATTCCGTAGCTGAACACGTCGGCCTTGGCGGTGACGGGCTCGCCGCTGATCCACTCGGGCGCGAGGTACCCGATGGTGCCGCGCACGGTGGTCAGCACCCGGCTGAAGTCTCG
The DNA here is from genome assembly GCA_007726485.1 of Eragrostis curvula. Taxonomy (NCBI): domain Eukaryota; kingdom Viridiplantae; phylum Streptophyta; class Magnoliopsida; order Poales; family Poaceae; genus Eragrostis; species Eragrostis curvula. The sequence goes on from CM017443.1 coordinate 3,560,965, forward strand.
GCCGACGAGCTTGGCGAGCCCGAAGTCCGCAACCTTGGGCGCGAATTCCGCAACCCAGGGTGCTCACCTCCGCGCGGAACTGCTTCTCGCCTTGCCGGAGCCCCTCCAGCTTCTTGACGGCGATGGTGGTGGTGGTGGTGGTGTGGCCGGGGAGCTGGCCCCTGAACACAGAGCCGAACGCGCCACAGCCGAGCTTGTCCGAGAAGTTGTTGGTAAAGGACTGTAGGTCACAGTACTTGAAGCAGGTCACGAAGCCCTCGGAGGTGGCGAAGTCTTGGACCTTTCGTGCCACCGTCGAGCGGACGAGGAGAACGACGGCGACGGTGACCACGAAGCAGACGATGGCGACTGCGCCGAGGGTGATCGCGACAGTCCTCCGCTTGTGACTCCTAACGCCGGGCAGCTCTGATGCAGCCAACCGGAGGTACAGGGTGAGTGCGTAGCCGTAACCGTCCTCCAGGTTTTGGAGATCATTGTACCAGAGGATGCAGGTTTCTTCATCGAACGAGTAAGCAGAGCAGGTGCAGTCGCCGAGACATTCTCGCTGGCAGTCGCCGGCGCTCGTGGCTCCAGCGACGCCACCGTAATCGGGGAGCCTCATGTGATCCATCCGCCGTTTCTGCTGCTGTTCTTGCGGCACTGTAGCTCGGCCTTCCGCACGCAGCCGCCGGTGTAATCGCCGAGTCTCCATCTCTCAGCGTCCCGCGGCACGAACCCTGGGGCGCAGGCGCAGGCGGACGCCGCCTCGCTGCACACGCCGAAAGCGCCGCAGCCGTGCGGCACGATGCATGACGCCTTGGGCTCCGCATACACCAGATTCCACGCCTGCAGGCCCTCCACCCAGAGCCACCCCTTCAACTGTCCGGACACGTCGGCGACGAAGCGGTACACCGTGGAGTTGTCGGCGAGGCTGTACGTGAAGTAGCTCTCCCGGTCGACGTCCACGTACAAGAAGTTGTGCCGAGAGTCGCCGGTGAAGATGTGCCAGTTGAAGCCGGTTAAGTCGCCGGCGGAGATGGTCCAGTACTCCAACGCGCCTTCCCATAGCAGCACGAGCTGCGGCTCGCCGGGCGGGTCGAGCTGCAGCGCCAGCGTGTACGGCCCCGACCCTGGGTCCCCGCGCGCTCGCCATGAGTTCATCCCCTGGCTGACGCCCATGGCCTTGTCCCAACCCAGTTTCCCACCGGGGAGCCACGTGTCGCCGATGTGGTCGAAACTCTGCCACAGCACGGCCGAGGCGTTGGAGGCTGGCGCGAGCACCAAGTTTCCCGTGTCGTGGAGGACAGCGGCCGTGGTGCTCGCGTTGCCGTTACCGGCGTTCGTGGACCAGAAGAGCGAACCGGACGGGTCGAGAAGAACGAGGTTGCCGTCGGGCGCGATGACGAGGCGCGAGGCCGCCGGGTTGGAGACCGGCCACTCGCGGTTGGCCACCCAGACCGGCGTCCGCACCGAGATGTTGTGGTACCAGATTCCGACGTACCAGTTGCCGGCGGCTCCTCCGTCTGCCGGAAAACAGAATCACATGGCACCTTCGTTTCAGTCAATTCTATGCTCTCGCGCGCGCGCACAAAGAAGATAATAATCACCTGGATGGAAGAACCCCAGCGCGAACTTGCCGCCACGGGACACGAGCTTCGCGTCACCGGAGAGCGCCCGATCGGCGGTGACCGTGTCCTCGGCGCGCATCGCGGCGAACAGGGCCAGTAGCACCAGCGAACTAAGCCATGCCTGCACTCCTGCGCCTGCCATCCCCTCGCTCAGAAAGTGGCGCCGACGTGTCCCTCCGTTCGCCGCGACAATGGCAGGCAACTAGCTATAAACTCTACATGTGGCCTCCGATCGATTCGGTGCAGAAATGGAAGCGTAGACTGCTCCGATGACCCCAAGTCCACGGACAGGTCGCGTGCAGCGACTTGGGGGTCAGTCGTCAGTTGATCAGTCCACGTCGGTGTGGCTGCTACTGCGAGTTGGAGTCAATCATTAGTTGCTCTGCGCGTATTGTTGTTGTCTCAGGCTATTCTCGCTGGGTGGTGTAACACCCCTACTTTTGGAGCCAAGAAGAAAAAAAGAAAAGAAAAATAAAAAAGAATAAAAATCACTCCAAATTAAAAATTTTGTCCAATCTCTCACTTGAAATAAATTTTCAAAATAAAATTCACTAAATAAATTAAACTTAGTTTGAATATGAAAATTTTTGAAATATAAAACTTGTGCTCAAGTGGTTGCTTTCATTTAAATAATATACTAAAAATTTGAAGCTTTTGAATTTACAACAAATAAAATCAAAGTAGGATTAAATCTAAAGTTGATTTTCAAATTTTTGAATTTTAAATCTGCATCAAAATCTCATCATATGCATTTCTTTGTTTTATTTGTTTTCTTTTGAGTGTTTGATCAACCCTTGTTTTTGTTTGAATTTGAAATTCCTTCAAATTCAAATTCCAGAAAAAGAAAACCTATTCTAAACCCCCAAATCTCCCTCGGGCCAAAATCCTTTTCCGGCCCGGTCCGCGCCCTCATCTTCCTTCTCCCGCGCCAGCCCGCCTTCGGCCCAGCACCGCGCAGCCCAACTCCGCAGCCCGTCTCCTCTCTCCTCTCTCGCTGATGTGTGGGCCCGCCCTGTCAGCTTCTTCCCCGTCGCGTCCCATCGGCGCCCACGGAATCCGGCGACGCCCATGCCGCCCTGCCGGCCGACGTCACCGCACCGCGCACCTGCCTTACTGGCGCCGCCGCCTTTCTGTGCCGCAGCGCCTTCGCCGCCCATAAAATGAAGCCGCGCCCCTCCTCTCTCCATTTCTCTTCCTCCCTCTCTCTCTCTCTCCCCGGCGCGACCTAGGGTTCCGGCGACCCTGTCGCCGCCTCCCGAGCTCGCTCCCGCCCTCCTCCGGCCGTGCCGCACCCACGGTGAGCTCCCTCCGGCTCTCCTCTCTCTCATGCGCCTCTCCTTTCTCCTCCTCTCCTCTCGTGCGAGCTCACTACTGAGCCACCCTCACCGCCGCCGCCTTCCCTCTCGCCGCCGGCTGCCGTAGCGCTTCTCCGGCCGAGCTAAGGCGCCCAAACACTTCGCCACACACGCGCGCACCCGTGCGGCAACACGCTCGAGCACGAGCACGCGCGCGCACACTTCCCCATCGCACACCGCCGCCACCGCCAACTCCGGTGAGCCCTCGTCGTCACTCCACCGCTTCCCGTCGACGACGTGACCCACCAGCAGCTCCTCCGATGCGCTCTACATCACCGCGACGAGCTTCCGCCGCAACTACGCCCTCCTAGCCGCCAACGGCGACGACTCCGGCGAGCCGCCACCGCGCGCGTCGCCTCGGTCCACCATGGACCGCAGCCCAGCCCCGGTCCACGGAACCCTGTGAACCCAGTCCATGGGTTTTCCAATACATAAATAAATCAGGAAATCCCAGAAAATCCCCAGACCTTGACATTTTACAGATAAGCCCCTGACCTTTTCAATAATCATGGTTAAGCCCTGCCTTTTTACAGAAAAGTACCTAAACTTTTATGTAATTATGTTTTAGCCCCTGTCTTTTTACACCCCTAACCTTTTCTGTAATTACAGATAAGTCCTTAGAGCTTTCTGTAACTACCTTTAAGCCCTTAATACCTTTTTATAATTACAATCAAGCTCCCAGAACTTCAAATGTCCATATTTTTTCAACCATAGCTCCGTTTTGGGCGATTCTTGCGCCTACGTGTTCGTGGAAACGCATAGTACCTCATGATACTATAATTGGAGCACCATCTTTGACCTAGACACCATCAATGACCCAAAACCCTCTCACCTATTATATCTTTTCCTGACAGTTATGCGATGTCTCGCACGTCGCAATCATTGTTTACCTAGATCGAACTAATCCTGTGGTGCTAGTTGTTCAGTGCTTTCCACATGACAACGCACATCTCGCTTCAGCCTTGTATCACATATTCACTCCTTTACCTGCTAACAATAAACCTTTTATATTGTATCGCTTCAAACCAAGCAATCTCTCAGTGCCGTTTCACTTCAACCCCCGTACCCTCCTTATATCAAAAATCCAAACTCCAAACCTAGCTTTGATCAATCATCGCTCAATCAAACTTATGTTGCCGCCAAACCATCGTCTAGCTCCATTTGATTCATTTATCTGCTTTTATAAAAGTGCTCTTTTATTGGCTTTTATTGGAGTTGTTGTTTCGTTGTTGTCTTAATTGCTAGTTGTCTTTATTTGATCTTAGTGTTTTATCTGCAGTCGTGCATTCATGTCATACATGCTCACGTACACGTACCATCGTCATGCGTCCGACGCGTGACAACCAACTTAATAAATAATAGTTTAGTTTTAGTAATTAATCAATCTAGTAAGTAATTAATAGCTAAGTCATCACTAGTTAACGATATAAGGTATAGGAGCCCTAAGCTGACACACCTTGTACTTCGTACACGTGTTGCATGAACCTTTATATAGGTTACTACCTGTATGAAGGCTAGTGCCACGAATGTACGAATAACACGTACACACGCTGTCCCCGTCACTTCATGCATTCATGATCTTCTCTTCGTGTTTAGCATCTCTCATTACACCAAAAGCCATAGAGTACGATTTATCACCCCTAATGGCCTTTTTAAGGTAACAAAACCTTGTTAAAGTAAAACTGGATGCATCATCCGTGTTTTGAGTCTTTTGTTCTTCATTTTCTTTCTATCGGTTTTATTGGAGTTAATTGGATCTTATTCGGCTCTTTTCGCTCTTTATTTTCTTTTGCGGTAGTTTATTTATGCGTAGTATTTCTATGCGTTAGATTACGCGAGATTCGAGGAAGAGCCAGAAGACTTCAAATGCTCGTTGAGGAATCCAAACTCAAGGATCAAATCAGAAGATTCAAATCTCAAGAATACGACATAAAGATTAGGAAAGCGATTATCAGGCAAGCCCTAACTTCCCTTTGATCATGTTGATCCTATGATTGTAAAATAATCCTATCTAGAGCCTGTTTTTAAATAAACACGCATGGCATTTAAAGGTGATTTAAATGCTAGAATGTCCTAAGTATTATTTGATTGCCATGCCTTGATCTTGATTATCCTGATTCCTTGTTAACCATAGGAACCAACATCATTAAATTACTTAATGATATGTTGGATTACTTTGCCGCTTAGGACTTTCACCATGTGTTTAATTAATCTTGCTCACATGATTTTCGTGTAAAAATGCGTGTGTCTTGGTGGTGTGTGTAAATGTGAAAAGTGGGTGGCTTAATGATAAGTGCAACCCTAGTGGGGAATGTTTTGGCGGGATCAGACGAGGTAGTCCTCAGTGAGGAGGCTGTCTCTTGGACGCCCTTCCTCGTGAGGATTGGTTATTGAAGATGCCTGATTCGGTCGTATAAGGACCGGTTCTTGTGCCGCCTTTGCCTAGCACCTTACGCACAGCCACAAGCCATGAATGGGCATGGAATTGGAACCACACCCTACTAGTACTCACCCGGTACCCCCCGGAGGTAGGAGATTGCAACGGAATCCCAGGAGAAGACTCGTTCATTGGTGGGTGTTCGAGATCCGGCATTTGTGAATCTGGCCATATTATTGATTGTGAAGCCCCTGGTGATGTACGTGGGGGATGCCGTGGTGGTACCAAGTAGGTACGGAATCTTTAGTGGGACAGTCCAAACTATGACGATAGGACGGACTGGACCACCTTGTGGGGAAATTTGTGCACCCTCGGCCGAGGTTATGAATCTATCCGGATAGCCGTGTTCCACGGTATTGGACAACGCGAAAGCATTGGCCACACTATGATTAGTCTTTTCGGTGTGAGTTATCCTTGGCGTATTTTTGGAAAACACCGGTGTGGAGCCGTGCGCTGGTTTCCTGCCAGCATTAAAATTTGGGAACTGACGGGATGTATTACATCTCCCCCAGGGCCAACCAACCTCACTAAATATAATGATAATACCTGACTGTAGTTTGTGAATTGTTTTGATTTCAAAAACAACCCTTGCATAAAGTTGGCTTTCCGCTGATATGATAAACCTCAGCATCATCCTTGTTTATACCCTTGCATATATTTACCCCTTGTGTTAGGGTTTGCTGAGTACCTTATGTACTCACGCGTTTGCGATTATTGTTTTTAGTAGGAGAAGTCTTCGTAGAAGACAACGACGTCTTGGTTTTCGGTTCTGCTTCTCAAGTCTGCCTGTGGCTTGGGTCGTGCTTTCCGCTGTCTGTGTGTGTTTGCTTCGCCTTTATTTGACGGAAGGACTTGGATACTTCTGCATCCTGGTCGTACCGCCACTAAAGGCTCTATATATCAGGTACTATATTTATTTACCTATCCGAAATATGCTTTTGATATCATATCTGTGTTCCTGTGCGTATCAGTTACTGATCCAGAGACTGATACATAATGGACAGAGCACTTCAGAGGTGGGGTACGACAGGTGGTTGGTGACTCTGCAAAATATCCAAGTGTCTGACACGAACTATTATTGACCAAGTCAAAAATCAGGGACGACTCGGGCCGGTTGTTATAGAATGGATGCAGATAGATGGCCAACGGGTAGATACAGATAGATGGCCAACGGGTCTGGCACGGAGAGATTATATTTAACCGTTCAGTTGCTGGTGTGCTGGTCTCATGCAGCGGCTGGCCTATATTTTTTTGGCGTGGGCCCAACTCAGCTGGCCGGCTGCAGCAGGGTCTGTACCGTGTCATGCACGTATGGGAGACGGACACTCGAGCGATTGTATGTGCTCGATCTTTCTGTTCCAATCTTCCTTACATATCGCAGAAAGCAGCCATACATCGCTTCCTCTCTTGTTGAGTGCATTCAACGAGGAGGGTCCAGTGTGCAGATCGAGCACGCACAGGAAACAGACGCTCACGGGCGTGTCCTGTTGAGCGTCGCGTAGAGCACAGGTTAATGTCGCCATGCACTGCCCCGAGAACGTGTCTAACTACACGGCAATTCCATCTGCTGACCCACGCCGCCAGCGTCGGTCTGATCAGCAGCCTCGGCGACGATCCGAACCCCCGGCTAGCGGCGGCAAAGCAGCGGAGAACGGGATGAGTACTACTGTGCGTGACGGCAGGTTACAGGCAGAAGGGCTCTGTGGCTGGCACACAGAGATATTTACCCGTCCCGTTCCTGGTGCGCTCGTCTCGTGCCGCGGTTGGCCTATGTTTCTGGTCACGTGGCCGATTGATTATATCCAGGCCCAACTCAGCTGGCCGGCTGCAGCCGGATCTGTACCGTGCCATGCACGTACGGGAAACAAACGCTCCAACAAAAAAATCTTACGCGTTCGATCCCTTTTCTGTTCCGATCTTCCTTACATATCGCGTAAAGCCATAGCACATCGCAACCGACGGCCATCATGGAATCCTACGAGCACGCGGGCGGCGCGGCGAGGCAAACGAAGTCAGGTCGTCGTCTACACGACAGCCACGGCGCCGCCGCCGGCGACGATCTGATCAGCGGCCTTTGCGACGACGTGCTCCTCCGCATCCTCGGGTGCGTGGCGGACGCGAGGGACGTGGTGCGCACGGGCGTGCTCTCGCGGCGGTGGCGCGGCCTCTGGACGCGCGTCCCGGTGATTTACTTCCACTCGTTGCCGGGGTCTGAGCTAGCCCACGACAACGAGCCGTTCATCGCCTTCGTCAACGACGTCCTTGCGCTGCGCGCGCAGTCGGAGATCGGCGTGGAGCACCTGGAGATCTCGTTTTGGATGCGCTACACGCACGGCGAGCAGAAACTTGCGCCGCGGTGCATCCAAGTCGCGGAGGGGTGGGTTCGGTATGCCGTGCAGCACGCGGTGAGGTCTTTCCACTTCCAATTGTGCCCCGTTTTAACTCTAACAAAGCCGCAAATTGACTATCAACAACAACAACAACAACAAGAAGAAGACAGCGATGAAGCTGATGATGACGATAACGAGGAGATGATGATGGAAGAGGAGGAACAAAACAGTGACGACGAAGAAGAAAGTGACGACGACGATGAGGAGGAGGAGACGCCTATGATGGCTCTTGACAATCTTACTAGCTCCGGAAAGTTGGAGACCATGTTTCTGGCGTTAGAAGGCGCCAGGGTGCGACTCCCCTCCACCGTGGTATTTGCGTCCCTCACAAATCTCACGCTTGAATCCATGGAGGTAGCAGCTGACACTAGCCACCTCCTTGGTCGCCTCCTATCGTCCGATTGCTGCCCACGTCTGCAGAAGCTGCGCATGTGGAAAATTAAGTTACCTGATGCACGGGAGGAGCTGGTGCTGGAGGCCGGCGCGCTCTCCGAGCTGTGGCTGGAGCAAATAGGTGGGATGATGTCGTTGGAGCTGAGGACTCCTAACCTTCTGGATCTCGAAATATATTGGTGCCATGAGCTGGAGAAGCTCAATGTCGCAGCCCCAAGGCTTGAGAAGCTTGCTTGCGCGTTCAACCCTTTAGAAATTGTTGTCCATGGGGACTTGCGGAGCGTGAGGGTCCTCAAGATTGACTTGTGCGTTCATCGGGCTTTGGATTATTATCTAAATAACGAGACTAGCATTTGCCTCCTCCAGCGATGTGGCTCAGCGGAACACCTTGTCGTGTATCTTCTTGAAAATGTTCCACGGGTATGTTTCATATCATTGTGTCTGCTAATAGTAGTATTGGCTTTGCACTGTTTCAATTAGCAGTATCTTCCTCTTTCTTTCTTTCTTTTTTTTTGGTTCAAAACTTATTGTGCTACGTTACTTGTACAGCTTGTTTCGATTTTACAGTTGCATGTTTGCTTCTATAGCTATATGTTGTGACTCCTTTTCTCATTTTTTTTTCAAACAGAATATTCTAGACTTGATCTGAGATTTTTTTTTCACTGCTATCTGTTGATAATTTCTAGTTAAATGCATGTATCCATCCACTGTTAATAAGTAGGAGTACTGAGATAGCTCGATATCCAAAATTAGATGAATGGTCTACTTTTGCACATCATATGTTCATTAAAGTTAAAGAAAGCATTATTATGCCAGTTAAGCCAGTCCAAATGGATTGTTTTATTTCATTGTTTTATGCTACATAAGAATCAAATGATGTATTTGATGGTTGAAATAGCTTCGACAATTAATCATTTCATTTTTGTTGTTTCCAAGAATTACATGCAAGACACAAGTATCTTGGAAACAATGAATTTGTTTCATCTTTCTATTAACTCATTGCCACATCAACAAAAAATGATGGCATGACACCTCATTTAATTAGAATGAAACTCATTTTAGGAGTAGCTTTATTCTTCTTCCTACGATACGGACTAGATTCTATTGATAGATTGCTATCCTTTTCGTTGTTGCTCAATTATCTATTTCTTTTGACCAGATTGAAGATCAAGAAGTTGACCTAATCAAAGATAAGATACCACAACTTCCTCATATTACTTCCTTGGTAGTTCATCCTATATGGGATCGTAATTCGTTTGGAATTGGTGTAGCAAGTCTCCTCTCACGATTCAACAATCTCAGATATCTCATTCTACATTTTATGAAGGTGATAGATAAATCCTCCTGAGCTCTAACAGCCGATTTAATTTCCCCCTTACTTTTAATTTGTAACTATGTTATTCATCATATATCTAATATCTGTACTCAACAGGACGAGTTGTGCTCCCAAAGTGCCAATGGGGTCTCATGTTTCGTCTGTGATCATACCTACCATCGGAAATTTAGTGATACCTCCTTAGCTTCACTTCAAGAAGCAGAGTTTAGAGGATTGGCAGGAACTGATTGCGAAGTCCAGTTCTTGAAATGTGTGCTTTCAAGCGCCGTGAATCTTCGGAAGTTAGCAGTAAATTTCAAAGCAAACTGTCCTCTAGATGAAAGAAGAGACAATTTTAAGCGTATGCTACTAGGAGACGGAGCATGGATTGCCTGAAAGGACGCTCATGGTCAATGGTATAAGAGGAAGCCGTGTTCATAAATGGAGAGCAGCTTCAAGATGGGTTGTTTACAGTGTGCATGTGCATACTCTAGTCGAACAATGTTTCTGCCGAATTTACGTAGTACTCAGTTCTTTGTTGCCTTAGACTATCTCCAACGGTCTCCATTATCTAAAAAAAAAGAGACTATCTCCAGCGGTTGGAGGCACCCAAAACCAAAATGGGACATGCACAGAAGGAAAAATGGAAACCAAAAAACTTCAATCTCCAACGGGAGACCCTTTCTCCGCCCCCCTGTCCAGCCGCCGCCGCCGCCGAGCCACCCACATGGCCACTACCCGCCGGCCGTGACGCGGCTCCAAGGGCCCCAACTCTGACCTCTCCCGCATCCTCACCTACTGCACCCGCCGCGGGATGCCACTGCTGCCATGGCCGCCTTCGATGCCGCTGCGGCTCCTGCGCCCCGCCATCGATGTTGCCCAAGGCCGCGCACCTCCGATGCGTGCTCTACGCCGCCACCTTCTCGTCGAGGCGTCGGGCACATCGGTTGTGCTCGCTGCGGTGCAGACGGACGCCACTCCCCGGCGCTGTACGTCGCGGCGGAGGCCGGGGGCGAGGAGCTCGTGCGCATCCTCCTCCCACTCTACGACTTCGAGGGCGCCACCGTCTGCTCCCGCCTCGACCTCGACACCCTCCATGTCGCCGCCAAGCAAGGCCGGAATGGGGAAGGAGGGACAGGGGCGCGGCCGGCGCCGGAGCGGAGGAGGGGGAGGGGACGCGGCCGGGCGTGCGGAGGATCGGCGGCGGGACGCGGCGGTGCCAGAGCGGAGTGGGAGGGGACGCGGAAGAAGAAAGACATGCACTCGCACGATGGGTTCGCTCATGGAAGTGATCCAATTTTGAGGTGCGAACTGCAGGAATCTAAAAATGGGTATGTTGTTCAGATGATCTGTTGGAGACATGTTTTTACATCTTTGCAACCAATTTCATGTGTAATAATCCCAAAATAGATGATCCGTTGGAGATAGTCTTTTACCAAGACAGGGCTATTTATCTTAACGGAACATACGGAGTCCAGCCCGAATTGTTGGGCTGTCAACTAGTGGCTTCCAACATGTGGAGTCCGGCCCGAATTGGGAGAACGAGCTCCTCCGGTCGCTGGTCGGTCGATCGCTGGTCGGTCGATCTGTAGCGGATCAAGCACCATCACTGAAATAACTTTTTTTTTTGGGTAAATCACTGAAATAACCTAATCCCGCCGCCTCCTTCGCCCGATCAACTCTCTGCTCGCCCCGCTACGGCCAGGAAATCTTTCGCGCCGTAACATCCGCACAAATAATACTGACGGAGGTTTGAAATCCCTCGCGCCTTCCTGGTCTTTTCTTGGATTATTATTGAAGTTCTGATGTTTTGAGTTATTCAGCCTTAGATCCAGCTTTTTACATTTAATTTAGAAGATGCATATTATTTATGAACATGAATTGCGAAGCAATCTATTTTGTTCTTGTACTCCACGTTAATTGAACTGAAATCAAGGACGATTTCAGTTCAACCAGCGACCACCATGTTTGGGTTTCGGGGCGGGGGTTGAAAACACAGTACCTCCTGTTTGCTCCCGAGAAGATCGGAGATCCATGACATGGGTAAGCAGTATGATGGGGATCCTTTGATGCTATGGGTAAGCAATCATCCCCGGAGTTGTTGTTGCGGCAGAGGCAGTCGGGGGTGACCTGAACTCCTGAAGAGAGGAAACTAGCTGGAGATGGACTGTTATTTTCAGTCACCTGATATATCTGATACTTAGAATGGCATGTATTTTTATTGTCTCTACTAGCAATATACATATAGGATGAGATATAGATTGAATACAACGCCCAGGCATAAGATAGCTTGATTGGAAGGTTGATCATCTAGGATAATATATAGGTTATAGGTAGCTTCCACTAGCTAGTACCTCTGATTAATTTGCTTTCATTCGTGGAGTTATGCACCACCAATGGGAACAGGCTAGTATGGTCGCTATTTCTTATCTCTGAACCATAGCTTTATCTTTGTTTTGAACCCCCAAATTGTCACTAAATATATATTGATATGAACTTAGAGGCATGACAAGCGTCGGAGTTTTTACATGTTCTAGTGAATAGGTACACATATCCTTCCTATAATGAAACCATACACAGTTTAACATATTGGAATTTACGTGTTTGTTAAACGCCACTGATTGTTCTCTTAAACATCTTGCCAGGTGCTCTACAAGATTTACAATGCCTCGAGTTGGGGACCCAAATGCTTCGCTAGATAGAGTCGGCCTCGAGCTTGGATATCTTGCTTGCATCGCCGCAGGATGCTACCTCAACGGGGCCAACTATTTTTCTATGAGGGAAAATGGAGCCTCATATTTGGGTCACGCACTGTTACAAGTAGGAGTTTTCTTTATGGGCTGCAGTAGTATGTATTTAGCTCTGGACACAATCAACTCGTCTTATGCACGGCCTCGGAGAAGGAATTGATGCTGTGTTGCATTTATTTTACGATGTAAATGGTGGGCTCGGTGTTCTAGACTTGACCATGTTTGGAAGAGCGTTGAGGCTCCGGTGGCTTTGGTATCAATGGACAGACCCGGATCGGCCGTGGGTTGGAACGGTGGTGCCATGCGATGCACTGGATAGACAATTATTCAGGGCAGCTAGGAAGGCAAAAATTTTGGCAATCATCGTGCATTGGTCCATTGATGTACCCTAGAACAGAACATCCTAAAGTTTCAGCATTGTGCAAATGCAAGATGCAAAAACTAGCATAATTAGCTAGAAGATATCTATCGAAATCCATGCTATTCACGCCCACAAGGTGCCCTTGCTAACGTACGTGCTGATGTTTCCCAAAAAAAAAAAAACGTACGTGGTGATTATCAGAGGTGCTCGGTAATTTTCTGAAGAGTCCCAAGATCCTCACTATTAAGTTCAATTTGAATGTACTGGTCGTGAAGGCATAAACTGCTGATTGTCAAGTTCAACAGCCACAGAAAATGATGAGCAACGAGACCTACCTCCTTCAGCCATCGATGATTGATTCTGGTAAAATTTGCTTCTGCGCATCCTCGAACTTGTGAGTAACGCGAGGGCCGTGGTGCGCACGGGCGCGCTCTCGCGGCGGTGGCGCGGTCTCTGGACGCGCGTTCTGGCGCTCAGCTTCCGCGCTTCGCCGGAGTTTAAATCAGCCGGCGACGCCGAGCGGTACGCGGCGTTCGTCAGCAAACGTCCTCGCGCGACGTGACCGATCATGTGACGAAAGCAAACTCGAGCACCTCGAGATATCGTACCGGGCGGGCTCGGCTATCTGCGCGGCGCAGAGGCAGAGCAACACAAGCCGCTGTCCATCGAATTAAGCCGCGCAGGGCTGGGTTCGCTACGCTGCACGGCATGGAGGTCACGAGTACGATGATGTCTGTAAGATTATAGCTCTCGACGAGCTCCCTGGCTCCAAGAAGCTGGAGGCCATGATTTTGTCATTCGGAGGCGCCAGACTACGCCTCCCACGAGACGTGGTTTTCGCGTCGCTAACTGATATACTTCGCTCCAACAAATAACGGTCGCAGTTGGCAACGAAGAACGAACGGCGCTTCGGACGCTTTCTGTCAACGGCGTGCTGCCCGCGCTTGCAGAAGCTTTTCGTGTGGGGCGGCGTTCTGATTCCTGCTGGGTCGGAGGAAGGCTGCAGCTCGAGGCCGGCACGCTCTCTGAGCTGACGCTGTTGGAAGTCCAGGGTTAGCAGGCTCTGAAACAAAATTCAGCAATTGTTTGATGATTTCTTCCAAGATTGCTGGGAAAGTATTAAACAAGACTTGATGAAATTGTTTGATGATTTCTACTCAGAAAGCCTTGATCTGGAGAGAATCAATTATGGTGTGATTACTTTACTACCTAAACTTAAAGAGGCCAACAAAATTCAGCAATACCGTCCAATTTGCCTGTTAAATGTAAAATATAAAATTTTCACAAAGGTCCTAACCATGAGACTTGAAACGTTCATGGATAGGATCATTAACAGGTGCCAAAATGCATTTATTAAGGGGAGAAATATCATGGATGGTATTCTCTGTCTACATGAGATCATTCATGACACCAAAGTGCAGAAGGAGAAAGGGGTGGTTCTGAAATTGGATTTCGAAAAGGCCTACGACAAGATAAGTTGGGAGTTTTTGTTTAAGTGCTTAGAAGGGCGAGGATTCAACAGAAAATGGTGTAACTGGATAAAAACAGTGGTGATGAAAGGTACTTTGAGTGTCAAGCTGAATGATAAAATTGGCCCATACTTTCAAAGTGGAAAGGGTGTTAGACAAGGGGATCCTTTGTCTCCCTTCTTGTTTAACATAGCGGCGGATACCTTAGCAAAAATGATTGAAATGGCAAAACAAAATCAAATCATAAAAGGGCTTATTCCCCAAATTACCGAGGGTGGGGTGGTGTCGTTGCAATATGCAAATGACACCATCATATGCCTAAGGAAGGTTCTGAAAATGCCACAAACATGAAAATGTTGTTGTACATATATGAGGCAATGTCTGGACTTAAAATAAACTTTCAAAAAAGCGAGGTGATGATGATCAATGCTGATGAGCAGCAAGCAATTTTCTACTCTGAATTATTTAACTGCGCGATTGGAGAATGGCCAATCAAGTATCTTGGTGTGCCTGTTACTCATAGCAGACTTCATGTGGTTGACTGGGTCCCGGTGGAAGGAACGTGTTCGTCTCGCTGCTTTGCAGCGGCTGCTTTACAACAGCTACAGTGTTCGCAGTTATTTCTTCTGCAGCAGCTACAGTGTTTCAGCAGCAGCTACAGTGTTCGCAGTTATTTTTCTGCAGCTGCAGCTGCGAACAGGGTGCTACAGTGTTCACAGTTAATGGTTGGCAAGGCAGTTGTGCATCAATTGGGGGCAGATATACACTGATTAACACAAGCCTCACTAGTATCCCACTATACTACATGTCTATGTACCTGTTACCCAAAACTGTAGTAAAAAGGCTAGACAAAATAAGGAAGAGATTCTTCTGGCAGGGAGGAGGGACAAAAAAGAAATACCATATGGTTAAATGGGCAAAAATTTGCAAACCCAAGAAAAAGGGTGGTTTGGGTATCAAAGATCTGAGGAAAATGAATTTGAGTCTGTTAAGTAAATGGTGGTGGAAGTTAGAAACTGAAAGTGGCCTGTGGCAAGAGATTGTAAAAAGAAAGTATATAAGAGGAAAATGTATAACACAAGTATCTAGCAAACAGTCAGACTCCCCTGTGTGGAGTGACCTGTTAAAAGTGAGAGAGTTATATTTAAAAGGGAGAACTATTTCTGTGGGGAATGGGGAAAATGTTGATTTCTGGAAGGACAGGTGGCATGGTCAGACAACCCTTTGTGAGAAATTCCAGGGACTGTATGAAATTTGCCATGAAAACAAAATCACTCTAGCCAGATTGGCTGACAGAAATTGGAACCTTTCATTCAGAAGATGGTTGAATCAAGATTTGCAAGAACAGAAAAGGAAATTGTATGACATTTTGGTTGGGGTTTGTCTAAACAGTGAACAAGACAAAAGCAGGTGGGCCTGGGAGAAAACAAATAAGTTCTCTGTTAAATCAATGTACGAATACTTATGCAGTGAGGAACATGGTTTACATTACAAACAGGTCTGGAAAGCCAAGATCCCTCTAAAGATCAAATCTGGTTTTGGCTGATTGCACAAAACGCAATCCTAACCAAAGATAACCTGATGAAAAGAAAATGGAAGGGAAGTAGGAAATGTGCCTTTTGCACTGAAAATGAATCCATCCAACATTTGTTCTTTGGTTGTGCGGTTATCAAGTATGTGTGGAGCCTGATTGGCCTGGTGATTGGGGCAAATTGCAGACCGGAATCAGTTGAACAATATTATGGTGTGGGTGAAACACTATCTAAAAGGGGGTGGAAAATTTTACATAGTTGGGCTTGCGGCCATTTTGTGGGCAACTTGGAAACTGCGAAACAGGGTGTGCTTTGATAAAAAGTTTATACGTTCTCCTACTGAGATCGTTTGTTATGCATGTGTGTTTCTCAATTACTGGGCAGGGCTGCAGAAGGACGGAGACAAAGCAACATTGCAGGAAGGTGCTGAAGCGCTACAGAGGACAGCGGTGCACTTCCACACAAGGACACCCGAGGAACCACCTCAACAAAGACTGGCGATTAAAAGCAAATGAGGATGTAAAAGTCTGACGAAGAATGGTGGAGTGAAGATGTAAAAGTCTGATGAATGATGGCGGAGTTGTCCTGCTGACAAGCGCGAAACAATCTGCCACTCGCTGGCTGGCACGACCGGTGCCTGTAATAGGAATCAGAATTCGCTTTAGTTTTCAGTTCAAAACTGCTTTACTTTTATGTCCTTACTTTCGGCTTTTAGTCGAATTTCGGATAAACCTGAGCTGGATTGATGTAATTTCGTTGCTTTCGAGTAATGAAATTTCGGGCTAAGCCCTGCCATGGAAAAGCAGGCTCTGAAACTCAAGACTCCCAGCCTTCGTGTTCTCCGCATCGACCACTGCGTCGACCTCGAGGCCATCTCGGTCTTTGCCCCGAGGCTGGAAGAGCTCACGTTCTTGAACAACGTTTTCCAGACTGATGTAATCGAGGGGGACTTTTCCAGTGTAGAAAACCTCGACACTAACTGGTGCTAGTGACGACATCAGCGTTTCCCTCCTACAGCGCTGTAGGTCAGCTGGATGACTCAACTGCAGGTATTCATTGAGTTAACTGGAATGCTGTCCCGGAAATAGTAAAGCATATTCGTTGGACTGATTCACATGCACGTGGTTTATATGTATCTGAAGTCTGAGTTCCTTTAACTGGTTAAGACAATGCTGCTTAATTACTAATTCCAGTTGCTGACCGTGTTTTTCTTTTTCCGTGTGCTTAATTAAGTATTCTTTTTTACCCTCTGTCTGACTAACGAGTATCTCAGACTATTAACACAATCAAAGGGATCGCACCACATCTCCCCGATGTCACATTATTGTTGGTTCATCTTTCTTCAAGATTCGACTTGCATGCTACTGGAGATGCCATATCAAGTCTCCTGACACGATGCCGCAGACCTCACATTAGAAGTCTGAAGTTGCTAGCTAATTCTTAGCTTTCACGCCTAATTCTTAGCTTTCACGCCTCCAATGGCCATCAATGAAATCTCCCCTCGTCCATTTTCACGGAAGTAAACAATGTACTTCTGCGACAGAATGTTCTGTACTCAAGATCGGATGATGATTCGGGCTTCGTCTGCGACTACCCTGAGGCCCTGTTCTTTTCTTTTAGCGCTAAATTTTAAAGGCCTCTAAACAAAAAGAATCTAGTACTAAATAAAGTTTAATGACAAAACCCTTTTACAGATGGGTACATCTTTACGAGACGAATCTAATGAGCCTAATTAATATATGTTTTGCTACAGTAATGCTACAGTAACCATCATCTAATCATGGCGTAATTACCCTCATTAGATTCGTCTCGCGAATTAGACCAGGGTTCTGTAGTTAGTTTTGTAACTAAACTTTATTTCATATAGCTTATTTAGAGTTTAGACCCCTCTAAAATTTAAACCCCTATGCGCCGAACAACTCCTGACTATTGGATGGAAGTCCTATGAGATCTCTTTCGGTCACGTTCAGCAAGCAGAACTCAGTGGGCTGACAGGAATTGGCTGCCAATTCCGCTTTTTGCATTACTTACTCAAAAGCGCCAAAGAACTTCAGAAGGTGACCGTTAGACCGTACGCTTCAGCACTAAAGGCGTTCAAGAGGGCATGAGAAATGACCTTGAACATACTCCCTTTGTGTGTGTTTTTTTTTTTGAAGTCGTTCCGACAGCACCGTGTAGGTCAATTTTGGCTTGAGCATCATGTCCGAAACGTCAATGGTGGTAGTTACTTGGCTGCGGCACATGGTCTACTTGCTATATATCCATCATCCGACATAGCAAGTTTCCTGACACGATTCAGCATCCTCACGTAGCAGGATGATTCGCCTGTTGATTTACGATACTTTGCTCTCTCTTTTTTAGCATGATTTACGATATTTTGCTGTCTATCACGGTTCATTCATTGCCTCATTCGATGGTTTATTTTTAATTTTTTTTAGAACTATTTGATGGTTTATTTGGACTTCAAGCCGGATCTCATCCTATTGGGTAGCCCAGCAGGCCCAACACGCAAGGGACGAGACCCAAAAACAGGCCCAGAACACGGAAACTGTCGCCTTTTATTTTCTTTCATTGGGATGAATTTTCTTTCCTTGCAATGAATTTACGACGTTTATCATTTATTATAATTGAATCAAAATTTTAAAACTGAACCGACAGTTTTAACAAACTTTTTTTTTCGACTGAGTTTTAACAAACATGTTTAACATTACTTAAAACCTTGGTCCATCGTCCCTTCGCCTGCCGTCTGATTTTAGTACTCGAGAAGATAGATAGCACGTCAGGAGAGACGCATATTGGCTGCGAGGTTGCTTGATGGAACAAGATAAGCGGAATGGTGTTTCTGTCAGCAGCCACAGTGGCGCACGGGCAGTTTGGGACTGTTCGGATGACCTGATGCTGATTGCTGAAGATTGCTGCTTGCCGTACCATTTCTTTAGTCACTCACTGTGTGTTTGTCTTGAGCGAAAATCGTTTGTTGACAAAATGTCGCGATTATAACTCATTAATATGTGAACTCTTAACTCGAAGGAATAATGCCCCAGGATTCGTATACGTTCCAAGAAGTTGCTACGAGGTTGGCAGTTACGGCGTCGGAGTTCACCAAAGAAGATTCAGAGCTGTCATGATTTTGTTCGTGAAGTGTGTTGTCTGGCACCATACAGAAAACCGTAACCCCTCTGCTGTGCTGAACCCACATTGTATAGCTATCGCAGAATGTTTCCTGCTGATCGGGGGGACGCTTTGTTGTTCGATAACCTGCTTGGTCTCATGGGTGCAATGATTCGCCATGGATAAGGCCAGGTGAGGTGAGATCCAGAGCATATGAGCTACGACGGCGCTGTGCATAGGCTGCCTGCCATGCATAATCCTTGACAACAATCTTTTCTAAGTTCGGTGCACGAGAGAAAAAAAAAAACTCAAAAACCAATGAAGAATAGAAAAAGAAAGTGATGCATTAGAATCAGGAGCTTCTGTTAACTGCAAGCTCTCTAGTTTGCCAAATCACGCATGGGCAGCAGCACATCAAGCAAGGGTTAAGATTGCAGTCGTATGGCTGGGTCGTACGCATAGCATTTTCCTTTTTCCAAAGCAATCACAATCATAACTAAGCATCAGAAAGGTGCAACGATTAATGCCTAGCATTTTCCTTACTAAAGGCTTCTCAATGCATGTTAACAGGTCATATACTCACAGAGTAAATCAATATAAAATTCAAAATGATTGTGGCTGTAAACTCTGTTAATCAAATCACAGAGGATACTTTTTGCACAAACCGACTTTGTCGGCGTGCAAAGTCATGTATGTACAACATCTCAACAAAAGAACCTGATAGGAACCTTGCAGAAAAACAAGTGAAACATCCACCAAGGTTCATCAACAATGTGACCAACTATCTATCTGGACAGTTATGTACCTCCCTGTTAGAGTATATTTGGTCTCTCTTACACTCCCATCTGTTTCTATCGCTTTCTCTCTTTTATACAGTGTATATTGTACGTACTATATACACTGTACAAAAGAGGCAAGTGGCATGGAAGTACTATAGCTACAAACAACAACATACATCCTGTGAGAGTTTAGAATCCACATAGCACTTCAAAGAAACAAGGAAAACAATGTTTATTTTTTCTTCCGCCTTGTCCTCTTCTTCAAAAAAAGGATCGATGCATCTGTTCTTTTGGATTCTTCTACTGCCAGGATCTGTCAAGAAACAATTGAGCAAAACCACTATTTAGCTTACAGTAGAAATAGACACAGAATGCGATCTGCATTTTGTGCCAACTCACAGAATGGTAGAAAGCATGGGTTCATATTTTAGGGCATCATTAAACACTAAACAGTAGTTTGGATTCCTTGTCTTCATTTCAAGTATTAAACCATAGTTTAAGAAGTATTTCGCATTAGATGAGCAATATTGGGACATTCCATAGCTTGTAAGTGGATCAGGAACCCATTCATTGATATTAGTCCAAAAGGTAAACATTTCCAATTGAATTAATCAATTGATTTATATTAGTGTATTATTGATCAGAGCAAACAAGCAAGTGTAATCGCCCTCTCTGCTAGCACATGACATTTCAAATGGAAAAGAACAATTCGAATATGGTGAGTTGGTGACATTTCTGCCCTAGGATACATAAGATTACTTACTCTACAATAAAACATTTCTGCAAAATGAGAACATGTGATTGGTGTCTATGTTGCAAGAATTAAAACGGTTTCCAGAGGATTCACATAATATCAGTACCTTTTCTATTTCAGGATATGTGTATGCTCTGAATTTGATCATCTATGTAGCACCTGGAAGGTCTTCCCCAGTCAAGCGTTTCATTTTCTGAAACCATGCAGCACGCAATTAGATAACAAGTTCAGAAAATGGCTTGCTCAAAAAACAACAGATAAGAAAATACGATAACCAATACATATGCCTCAAAAAGGAAAAGGCATCCCATTTATGCATTTTTCAGATTTAGATATGGAATGAGGGTGCATATCCTGCCAATAAGCACCATGCAGATTCCTGTGCCAGAATCTGAACACGAAGAACTTTTTTTATATAAAAAAGGAGTCAACAGAAGCTAATATAATTTGCTACACGATATCAGCCCTTTGACAAGATACAGTATCACAAGAAAAAAGGGCCCAGAATTTATCATAAAGCTAAACCATAAGAGAAATGTGGCTTCCCAAACTGGACAACCTGACAAAAGTGAAATAACCTGTGTATTTGGAACTTGCTACGGAGTACATTAGCTCGGAATTTTGGCTCTTTCAACAACTAACTAATGCAGTTCCTTAAATCGGACACATCATAAGACAAGAAACTGAATCACCAATCAGAATCCAAATAACCTAAAATTTGTGAAGGCACAATAGCAGGCGTTGAACCTAGCAAGATTCACAGTTCCAAGTCAAATATTCATCGTGAAAAGACGATGGTAATGAGAAAGCTCAAGAACAAAATCGCAGGGTGCAGCACATTCAAAATTGCAGCTTCCAAGGACCCACAGGGACATTCACTGGCAAATTGCGGTATGCCCAGGAGCAGAAAAAGAGTGCGAAAGAACAGGGTCGCTGTTCTTGGTTGCAAGAAGCCTCACCTTGGACTGCGGCGGCGTCGCGTCGGCGTCTTCTGTTGTCAAGTTGGGGAGCGCGCCGGGGAGCACCGCTTGGGTCACCTCCTCCACCCCCTCCTCTGCGTCGAGGTCCCCTGTCTCATCAATCTTGATTGGAGAGCAAGAAAATTTGTCAAGAACGCGGCAAATCGAATGGTGAAGAA
This sequence comes from Eragrostis curvula, assembly GCA_007726485.1. Lineage (NCBI taxonomy): Eukaryota > Viridiplantae > Streptophyta > Magnoliopsida > Poales > Poaceae > Eragrostis > Eragrostis curvula. Next base: position 3,582,356 of record CM017443.1, read on the forward strand.
CAACCCCGAATCCTCACCTTGGGGTGCAGCGGCGCCGAGTCGGAGTCTTCTGTCTGAAGGTTGAGGAACGCGCTTGGGCGACGGCAGCTGAGCCCTCGCAGCGTGCCCGCGGTGGCAGCCGCGCGCTGCGCGCACCCCACCGCCGCACCCATGTCGAGGCGCACCGCGCTGCGCAGCGTCACGCGGCTCGGCGACGACGCGGATGTGACGCCCCGCTTCCGCTTCCACTCCGGAGCGGGCGGAGACGCGCCGGCGCCCTGGTCCCCGCCGTCCGCTCCCTCGTCGCCCGCGGCCGGCCCTGTCTCCGGTTCGCCCCCGCCCTTGAGGCCGTTGTAGAGGTGGAGCAGGTGGAGGATTGCAACCAGAATCGCAAGAAGGATAAAATCGAAGGACCTGTCCTCCGGCTCCTCCGCCGCCTCCCCGCCCTCCGGCTGCGCTGGCACCACGGACTCCGGCTCCGCCGCCTTCTCTCCGCCCTCCTCCGGACGCGCGGACACCGTCCCGCCCTCCACCTTCTCTCCGCCCTCGGGCTCCGAGGGGCTCCTGCGCGCGCGTGGGAGGTATCTCCGCAGTTTCTCCAGCAGATAGATGTTCAACGCTCCTGCGCGCGCGTGGGAGGTTTATAGTCCGTTCGCCGTTGCCATGGGATTTGTCCAACTCGTGGACTGGCCAAGGGGGAATTGGACCAGAGACAAACCTTCCGCCGATACTTTAGGAGACCGGTTTGCAGGCGCTATTATATTTTTTTTACTACCTCAATTACTTGCAAATTTACCATATTAATTTTGGAGGCACTATTGTTAACTTGTCATTATTCTTTTCTCATGCAACTATCTCTCTCTCTCCTTCATCCTTTCTCGTTTTCTACACGTCAACTTTTGACTTTTTCTTAATTATCGTGACCAAAGCTAAAATAATAAATAGTAGAAAATATAAGCGATGGCCGTAGGTAAAACCACTCTATGTGGGGCCCACACCTCTCGAGCGAAGTGGATCGTTGAGGTCTTCTTCTCTAAATGATGAGTTTACACATAACTACATCATTGATATAATAACTTTATTAAATCTAAATTTGTCAAAGGTCGGCTGACCTCGTAAACACCTTTGGTTTCGCCCCCACCTCCCTCCCCCTTCTCTTATGTCTTGATCAAGATCGAGATGAAGTCATGTGCCAAAGCCCTTTAGGTACGCCGCGCCAACGTGGTATTTCCCGCCGCCGTCGTGGCCCATACAAGAGCAGGTGTCAAAATCAAGTTGAAATTGTGCTATAATTGACTTGAAACTAATTTGAATTCAGTTGAAACTAGGTCGAGGTAGGTCAACCCATACGTGCTTCTTCGCGCACGGGATTTTATTACATTAGAGATCTAATAAAATATGATAATAGTAAAAGATATTTAAAATATTTGTGTATAGATAAGAAATGTCAAAAAGGGTTTCATCGCAAAATGACCGGAGCCTATCGCCCACACAAGGGGGCAGTAGGATGGCGTTTTCAAAGACAAAATTATGTTTTCTTAGTTGGAACACATAAAACCGGCCAATCGGTGGATGGAAGCATGATTGATGTGGAGAAACAAAGTTGTGGAAGGGGGATAGACAGAAAGAACCACTAAAACAGACGACTGACATAGAGCATGGTCATTCGCTTTCGAGCCACTAGGTTCCCATTCGAAATTAGAATCTACTATTATCCTACGCTCGGGTCCAGAATAGTCACCCTTTTTGTTTACCTTTTTCAAAGTCGACAGGAGGGGGTTGAGAATCTCCACATAAAATTCCATCAAAATGGAAAGGAGGCCGTAACGGCCAGTTCAAAAAGGGCAAGCCCTGACAGTTACATGGGGAGAAAAGAGTATATGCGGCATCCTAGATTTTGCTACCTGGTGTCCGCTGTGCGCGCGTTTGATTTTGCGTGGAGCTTAGGCCTGCGACTTGGGAATACATGGACTGATCTCGCGCACTGCCAACCTCATCTGCAGACAGCAGTGGCAAACAATCGACGTACGTGCTCGAGTCGAGCTGGCGCGGCTGCTGACCGATGGAAACTCCTGCCTTCGATTGGTGAGCGATCAACTCATCTCCTTCACCAATAAAAAGGGCTCCAAACAAATCCCTTTTTATTATACTAGCAAATGACCCGTGCGTTGCTACGGGTGTAATTTTTTTTGCAATGGAGAAAATATAACAAGATTCTATGTGAAAATCAGCAAGACGTACTTGATGTTTTCTGAGAACCTAAAGGAATCCTTTGGGGTGACCAATATTTCTGTTATTAACTACTAAAACCGCTACCATATGATGTTTTGTTAAAAAAAACAGCTTGAAACAAATTCCAATCCTATCCATTAAACTACAAAGAAATTTGATCCTCTCATCATTTGTTAGATTATGAAGCTACATGTTGAAGAAATACAATGATTACAATCTAAAGGTAGTGCCTAAAATTAGTTTCTAACTAAGCCATTCATTTTTTTCATTGATCGTTGCCAAAGCCACCTTTGTTGCTGTGGATGTCTCACAAGTCGAACAATACTTCCATGTTAACCCAATTTACTTCCAAGTCCAAGAACAATACTTCCAATTTATTTAGTACATTATCAGCACTCAGTTTTTTTCTCATCACCCAGGCCACAATACCCAAGTTAGATTTCATTAACAAATTTACTGCTTTTAACCAAAGAACATCCAACTATGCCCAAAGAACAGCACTGATCTTATCTCCGCAAGTATCAAAACGAATGCATCAAAACTTTAGTAACACATGGCTTGTATTTTTCCGACCAAACTGCACCAAGCTAAGTATGAGCCTGAGAGCAACTGTAAGCGCCTGTGTATGGCCTGCAGGTTAACCCAATCGGGTATCTTCTTCCGTAGGAGCAGCAGTTCAGTTTGTACTCTTCCATGCATAAGTTAAGTTCATACTCTTCAAAAGCCTATGTTTTTCTCTGACAAAAGTATGCAGCAATGCAGTTTGTTTACCTCGCCAATCTAAACGTGCATGAGACCAGCAACTCTGCCGCGTAAGCTGTTTTTGTTTGCAAGAAAAAGGCCATTCACTACCGGAGAAGAACAACGATACAGGAACAATACAAAGGACAAGTTACAAACTTACAATGCATGCACGTAGTACCTGGTTGCTAGCCGGGGTGATTTCTGAAAAGCGGTTATTGTGGCCTTGGAGGATCATGAGAAGGACGATGTCGTCTCAGCCCAGGTTACGTTGGGAAGGCCGTAACTCGAAGATCGAGTTGCTGGACGAGGCGTGATGGCATCTCACATCGACGTTGTATCGGTTCAGATTCCTCCTCAACCAAGGCTTCCAAAGCGACCTTCTCGTCCCCGTCATCGCGGCGACATCCGTATTCTTGATGTAGATGAGACCGGCGACCAGCTTCTTCACGGCAACGTCTCGGCGAACGGCAGCCAAGCAATGTCTGATGACGATCGCCAAGTGAAGCCCACATCAATAGTTGTGTTTACTGAGAGATCTTTTTGCAGTAGATACATGCACACCCGATGAGCAAACAGAGGATTTGGTGTTTGAGTCAACCAGTCGTTGTTGTCGTCGTCGTCATATCCTGTAGTAGAAGCGCTTGAAGTTGAAGCTAAGATGAAGAACGCCCCTGTCGACGATGCATCTAAACACCGCCTTCCGCGAGCGGTCCCAATCCTTGTTCACGATCCTGAACGCGACGTCCTCGTACGGCCACCCCGTGCGGAAACTGAAGACGCAGGTCTCGCCGCTCCCGTTGTCCTCCTCGATGGTGTACTGCTGCGGCGGCTTCACGCCGGCGAGGTCGGGGTAGCGAATCACGAACCTGTAGCCCCTGACGACCTTGTTGTGTGTGCTTTACGGGGCAGAGAAATTGATGTGGAGAGGGACAGGGAAGAGCTGGAAATTGAAGCGGAGAGGAACAGGAAATTACGGGACATGAAACCGAGAAGGATAAGGCACCGAAGACGAAAGTCACCGCAGGACGAAAATGAAAGTTTTGTTTGACGATCCTGTTGAGCTTTTTTATGTAGTAGAGATTGGCTCGTGTTCGATCGTATTGTTTATATTGGCTCATGTTCGATCGTATTGTTTACTACTATATTGGAAGAGATTTTTCAAAAATCCCCTTTTTTTTCACATCCCGGACTGCTTGCCGGACACGGCCATACACATTTTGTTGGATGCGAATAATACCCTGCCGCGCCACTTTTTTCGACAGTAGAACACCCCGGCCGGTCTCGCGTCCTTCATATTCCAACCTAAGCCACGAAGAGTCGGCGACCACCAATCCTCCAAATATTCCAACCACACGTTAGCCTGCGCTGCCTGAAGAAGTGAAGACCGCGGTCGTTGTCTCGTCGATCTTTCCCGCCGGCGGCTGAACTCTCCTGAATCACCCGCACTGTACTGCAAGGTTTGATACCTAGATCCCGCCTAATTATTACTCTTGTTAATGATGATTTAGATTCCTGGGGAGTTTAGCCGCAGAATTGACTGAGTATTTTCCCCTAATGCCTGTATAAGATCCCACTCTGAAATATGAAAGTTTACGAATCTACTTTTTGCTATTATATTTTGTCCCTAAAACTCTAGAAAAAAAATCTTTACGTTCTTATAACTATTTTTTTTTAGATAATAGGAAAAAGAGTACCCGGCCTTGACCTCATGAGAGGCTACGGCCGTAACTATTGATGGCTTGATAACATGCAAGAGCATATTTTGGTGCAAAAGGAAGACCAAACATAAAATGCATTGAAATAATTAGTTTTCGGCTATATTTGTCCAGGTAATTTGATACGAAGATTCACACAATGCCGCGCATTGGGGACCCAAACGCTTCGCGACATAGAGTCATCTACGAGGTTGCATATAATGGTTGCATCCTAGCGGGCTGCTGCTTGTTGAATGGGAGATACTTCTCGTTGAGGTCAAATCAGACCACATTCCTTGATGAAACACTATTAAGAGTAGGATGGATATATGTGTGCTGCAATGCTGTATTCCTAGCTCTCGACAGAATCAATTCACCCATTGCAAGGCTTCCGAGGAACAGGAGAAACTAATGGTTAGGACGCTACGTTTTTTTTTTCAGAAACAAAATGAAGTTGATGTTAATGGTGAAGCGTGCGGCCGGGGGCGTTGCCGCGTTGTTTGGCAGAAGTTTTCTGTTCACACCTGCAAAGTTCTTCAGGACGCATAATCTTACATGATGATGTTGCAACGGTACTAGTAGTATTTTCCAGCACTCTCCGCATTCAAAGTAGCAGATAGTACAAAATTTTGCCAACCCATAACCGCAACGTGGATGCATATACAGTTGCGGTTCGTTTCATCCGCTCACTTCCACTTGCGCCCGAACATCTTCTTATGCTTACCGTACATCTTCTTGTGCTTGCCGTACTTGCCGTGCTTGAACTTGCCGTGGTGGCCGTACATCCCGTAGCCGCCGCCGTGGCCGTGGGATACCTTGTGAGCTCCAATCGCTGCAGCTGCTGCCGCAGCACCTCCGGCCATCATTGCCCCATAGCCTGCGGCGGAGCCACCTGCCCCATGGCCTCCTCCGTACATAGCACCATGGCCTGAATAAAACGGTTCAGCTTTGAAAGTCATGGCTTTGCATGCTTCCCCAGTGGTGACTGCTCGTTTTTTAGGAAGAACTTCAATATCTTTAGCTTGCAATTCTAAACGTTACAATGTTTCATCAAACACCTTTTATGACCACCACTAAAGAGGACTTACCATGAGGAGGAGCTTGCATCGGAGGACCGTGACCAGGGTAACCAGCGGGCGGATAACCAGGATATCCTGCTGGAGGATACGCCCCTGGAGGGTATGCACCTTGTGGCGGATATCCGCCAGGTTGAGGGTATCCACCTTGAGGTGGGTACCCACCAGGTGGGGTAGGGTACCCTTGTCCGGGGGGATATGCACCTGGAGGGGCAGGGTATCCGGCAGGGTACTGCCCGTATCCACCTGCGTACCCTCCTCCATGGAAACCCTTGTCCGCGTCCGAGCAATCATGTTTATCCTTCCCACCTCCCATGCTTCTCGTCTCAACACTTGATTAGGAGAACGAGAATTATGACAAGTTCTGTTCTATATTCACAATGACATAGATAGTGATCAATGTGATTATCCAAAAAAAAGAAAGAAGGTCACACCTGGATCTTGTGAACAGGCAGAGTTAAACTTTGACGAACTGGCGTCAACAATGGTTTGGAAGATGGCCTGCTGCCCGCGCCTTGTTATGTTCACGACATATATGGACATGTATGAGCATAAATGGGTTGAAGAAGCATTCTTCGGAGTAAAATCAGGGGGCGTGTCTCTTGTAACCTGCTATATTTGGGCTTGCTATATCTTGATGCGTTTGGTTGTACGTGAAGATAGGACGGCCCTCTCCCTTCTCGATCGCGCGCCGCACCTTTCTCTTTCTCTGTCTAAGCAGATGACGCCTCGATGAGCCGGCAGAAACCGTAAGTCAGAATTCCATCTGATCTACGGGCGAAACACGTGCGAATGGATGGACGCACGAACACAACTGAGCGGGGCAGTGTTAGTGTATCGGTTGTTCCCAGCACGCGGTCAGGAATGGCAGTGGCCGGTTGTCCATCGATGGCCCAGCCTTCCGCCTCCGGCGCTTCGAACGCGGAATTTTCGCTGGAATTAACCAGCCACAATCCCAGATGAGATACATAAAATTATTAAATTTATGCAACCTTCCCTAACAGAATCCGTTGTAGTCTAGCTGGTTAGGATACTCGGCTCTCACCCGAGAGACCCGGGTTCGAGTCCCGGCAACGGAATTTTTGGCTCTTTGTTTTCTTTCCCGAACTAACGAAGAGAATACGATGCTTTTATGAAAGATTGAGCTTTATACATTCTATAGTTTCTTTTTCCTGGAGAAACGATGCATCTTGCACATTAAACAGAGTACGAAATGAAGCTCTGGTAAACTAAGCAATCACTTCGATACAAGCCTCTGAGCCAGAATATACTCCCAATAACAGAAAATGCAGGCATGGTCAATCTATTATCATTCCATGTCTCAGCGAGTATCGATATGCAGTTTCCCGTTTAACCTAAGTTACCCCCCCTGGCAATAACATTATGCAAAGTAGCAACTGAGCAAACGGCGCATGGTCTGTTGCTCCCAACAAGGGCCATGGAATCAGTAAACAACAGCCTAAGCTAACTAGCCCTGCTTCGACAGAATGCTCTCCGCAACACCACGAGCTATTGGGTGGTAAAACTCTCGAGCTTCCGAGAAGATCCTCTGAGCCAGCATCTTCTCCTCGCTGGAGCACTTGGCCAGTGCGCTGTAGAGCGGGCGGAGGTACTTCATCCTTCCCACTTGCTTCAAGCATTTCTCTACCTCGTTGAAGTAGCACTTGCACCCAGCACGAATCGCCAGCTGGAGGAAAGCAACTTTGACCTCATAGTCACGGCTTTCCGACAGCTTGTACCGTTCATCAAGTGCAGTAACCTGCATACAGAAAAAAGACGGTGTTTGAGCAGGTGATCTCGGGAATTATGCCTGTGATTGTGTTAGAAAGCAAAGCTCTGATCCACAACATGCTATGTTAACAAATTGCAGGTCACAGAAGAAAGCTAACTACACTAGAAGATACTAGGAAACTACTAACCTGAGCACCTGAATAATTCCTTACTTGATAGAGTGTGTTATATCGCTGAAGGACAGGCTAATTTTAAACTGTCCTGAATCAGCTTATATGTTACCGGGTGCCCAGAAGGGTCAGCTATGAGTTAGCAGTTGCCAGTGAACACTAAACAGAAAGACAGTTGTTCTTATAGGCAAGGCAATATTTAGCTAGCAAATAATATTCTAAACTTTGACATTATTCATTTTGTAACAACACTGACCCACCACTGATAAAACTGGAGACTGGAAAGTACAATGTAATTTTCAGTGTTGATCCACACATTATAAATAAAGAATAGAAGCTCAGAGCTCATCACGCATGGTTGTAGCATAACTCATATGTGACTTTTAAAATGATTGACAATGCCATCAAGTCCACCAAAAATAACTACTAGAAGAATGCAGTTATAGTACTGAACTAAATACTGTAGCTCATTTAGGACTTCTGCCAGTCATCTATACATGTCTACAATCCAGATCTAGCACAACTTCCAATTATTGTATACGGACCACAAATAAAACGTGGATGCTATTTTGCAAAGTGTTTTGCTTAACTCTATTGAAATCTGACCAATTGCTTCATACTACAAAAACAATGTTTAAAAACTAGAAGGGGATAGAAATCAAGTATCAAAATTGAGCGAAAAGGCAACACAACATTCTGCAGTGCTTCAATATTCGATAATAAGAGGACTAAAAAGCCAAACCATAACAGTTCATACTACATCACCAGTAGTATGAACTCTGCATGCTGCATCGCATCATCACCAGTAGCAGGGTAACTTCCAAACGTACTAATAAAATAGAACAGGCAGTCAACAAGCATACCTGAGAGGCTTCAACATCCGTGGGTAGATTTTCCAAGTAAAGCTCCCATTCTTGCCCATTCCATTCTGCCACCTCATCTTCACTTGGGAGTTTTCCCGACTTGAACTCTGAAGCTAAGGAGCAGATCTTTTTGTAAATAGCTGAATCTGGTTCCATGGCATCAGGAGGAATACCAGTCCCTTCAACCCACAGGTGAAGGTCAATTTGGTTTTCAATTCCAGGAACGTTGGCTTTCAGAAATTCCAGAAATGTTTCTGTGTCTATCGATTGGAACTTGAATTTGGCAATGTACTTCTTTGTGAACTCATCAAATGCAGGCCGGCCAATCTAAGTACAACACGAAAAGAAAAATAGAGGAGGTGCACATTAGCGATCAGGCAGAGACTTGAATGAAAGAGTATGGCAATGTAGACTAAAATAGTTAGTTAAACCAACCTGGCGCTCAATGCGCCAAAGAAACTGAAACCCTTTCTCGTAGGGCACTTCAGAGTACACATCATCAGGGTCAATCCCTGCCATCTTCGGCTTCAACTTGGTGAACTCCATGTTATCCTTGAATCTCTCCATCATTTGGTTCAGCCCTCTCCATCCAATTCCCATGTTTAAAGCTGCACGCTCCTCCCCTTGCACCACCTCAACAATCCTCCTCTCAGCATATGTTGTGTATCCCTGTATGTGACAATGATATGAGACTGGGTTGTGACATGTCAAAATACAATTACACAATATCTGCACAAGTCACAACGAGTCTCTAACAGATCCCACCTTAACCAGTGGGACAAATCTTTAAATCTAAAGCACCAGGCAGGGGAAGTAAAAGGATAGCCTACTAGCGCTGTCAATCCTAGCCATCTAAGCAGAAGATGGACATTCTAATATAAGGATAAATATCTTCTCCATTATTCATTGCATAGAAACACATTTCTTTCTTCTAGAGAAAATTGTCCAAATCTAAACCAGGGCATTACATTTCATATCCATAGTCCAAACCTTACATAAGGTACTGATTATCTGGCTAACACAAATAATTGATGCCATGGGAGACTTTGCAGCTAGCAAGATCAGAATTTCCACCTTCCATATAGCATATAGCAGCAATTACAGCATCGCAAAATTCTTAATTTTAAAGTAAAGGATGACAATGACAAGACCGATACTGAGTCAGCCAGAAGTCTTGTGAGTAGGATTGTGCTAAATGATATTTCTATTGCTACTGAGTGATACATTCTAACCATGATTCATACCAAATCGACCAACTTATGAATAAGAACATGGCACTGAGTCATCCGAACAAGATTTTATGATCTTTCGGATACCATAAGATAGGAGACCATTTGATTAATTATTGTTTCAGTTTTAATATCCCTAAAACTTAGACTGAAAACGATTTACAATGATAAACAGGTATTCTGTGGATAGTGTCCGTGCGTGCTTTTATAATGTTCCATGGTCAAAACGAGTAAAGACCTCGTGCAGTTTAGCCTCACAACTAAATTAATTCATGTCCCACGTTATGAAGCATGTGCAGCATACTAGTAGCATAATTACAGAGATTACTACATCGGATTTAGGGGGCAAAACTCTTAAACAACGACGACGACGACGACAAGAGCTCACCTCATTCAGCCAAAAGTCTTCATTGGTCTTGTTAGTAATCAGATTCCCGGTCCAGCTATGTGCGAGCTCATGCGCCACAACCTGTGCCCCTGCAGCGTCCCCCTTGATGACTGTGGGAGTGAGGAACACCATCCTGGGATTCTCCATGCCACCATAGGGAAAGCTCGGTGGCAGCACGAGCAGATCGAACCTCTCCCAATCATAGGGCCCAAACAGCGCCTCCCCGACCTTGACCATCTCCTCCACCCCGGCGAACTCCCTCGCCGCCTCGTCCAGAACCTTCTCCCCTCCCTCAGCGTAGACCCGAGTCCTCGGGCCGAGGTCCCTGGACCCGATCCCGCCGGCGGCGAACGCGAAGAGGTAGGGCGGCACGGACTGCTCCATCTCGAACTCCTCGACGATGCGGCCGGTCGCGCACCACGTCGCTTCGTCGCACGCGCCGCGGTGGTCGGAGGGCAGCGGGTCCCGGCGGGTGACGTGGCGCGCGGCGGCGACGGCGGAGAGCTGCGCGGGCAGGTTGAGGAGGAGGGAGAAGGTGATGCGCGCGGCGGGGGTGTCATGGCAAGGGAAGATGGAGCGGGCGTGGATGGACTGGCACTGGGAGAAGACGAAGGGCTGGCCGGAGGAGGTCTGCGGCGGGGCGAGCCACTGCAGCGCGGAGGCGGCGGGGGAGGTGGAGAAGGTGAGGCGGAAGGAGGTGGTGTCGGAGGGCAGGGTGAGGGTGAGCGCGGAGCCGAGGACGGGGTCGGGGGAGGCGGCGAGGGAGAAGGGGATGGGCTCCGGCGGGTCGGCGGCGGTGGTAGCGGAGTGGACGGTGATGTTGCGGGTGTCGAGGAGGAGGTCCCCGGAGTGCGGCGCGGAGAGGGTGAGCAGCGCGGAGCCGTGGATGGTGGAGGCGGCGAAGTCGAGGTAGAAGGCGAGGTCGGCGTGCTTGGTCACCGGGTGCGCGCCGTCGGTGTAGGAGTGCGGATCCACCGGCGCCATGGCTGCTGCTGCTGCGGCTGCGGCGGCGGCTGCGGCTGCGGCGGCGGATGGGACGCGGGGATTGGGTGTGGTTGGGCTGGTTGAGTCGGGTTTGGTCGAGGGGGTCTGAATCCTCGGACTGCCTTGTCAGCTCCTGATCGCAAACCTTCGATCAGATGCAACCAACAGAAAACTTTTGCTAAAAAATCAGAATTCAGATCGCACATAAAAATCAAAGCAAGGTTTCTTATGAGTGCATGCATGCAGTGCAATCTATTTTTTTCCTTCTAGGATAATGCTTTGTTACAATTTCTCGTCTTCTTCAGTGTTCTGAAACTATCACAAACATCACGTGGAACAAACTAATAGAATGACGCTCTGAACTTTACGAATTGGGTACCGCTCTACCAGGGAAAGTCCAATTGACATACAAGAGTAATATGGTACTCCCTCCGTTTTTAAATTGTTGTCGCCATTGATTTTTTTTTGCTATCTTTGACCATTCGTCTTATTCAAAAAAGTTTTAAAAATATCATATATTTTGTGATGATTTGTTTTATCTTCAAAGTAAGTTTGAACCTAACTTATAATTTTGCATATTCGAATAACTATTTTGAATAAGACAAACGGTCAAACGTAAATAAAAAAATTAATGGCGACAACAATTTAAAAACGGAGGGAGTAGGTATATCGGCCTCAACATTAGCTTCTCTGAAACTAGCCTCAGCAGACAGCAGGCATCTTGGGCTAGAGATCTACATGGACAGCCAGACATTCTCATGCCTTATTGAGATGAGGTGAAAGCAGTAACTCAGAATTTCTGAATATGATTCGATAAACTCAATGTGCTGAAGCAGAACGATTGTAATTCTGGAATTAGTTCGATCAAAAAACATATGGAATTTTCTGGTCTCCAGAAAGACATGGCGTTATTTAGCATGGAGGACAATGTATACAATGAAATCAACTGCCCAGTGGCCAGTGCTCATTGTGGAGTCCGCCAAGTCTGAAAACCAGTGGGCAATCAGGTTACCAAATGGCTGATGACTGATCTGCCAGCCTGGGTAGGTTCCTATGAAAAAGGCAAACCGGCCAGCTCGAATGCAGAGCACATACGGATCAATTGTAAAGAAAATGGGAAAGGTTCAAAAGAGAATGTCATTAAAATATAGTACCAAACCGAGTAACCATAAGAAAGAGTTTGATAATTGATGATGCAGATTTGATAGTTAATAGAAATAACCATAGGATATAAAGTATAAATTACATGGTTAACGGAAACCATTGTGCACTGCAAATCACCCTAACAATAATCATAAGACATCATCACTCAGTTCCCTGAACTCTAGCAGCAGCTAAAGCTGTGCTGCTCATTATATGCCCTTGGACTTAATATAATCAACAAAAGACTAGGAAACTAGATTCTTGATTCCCTAAACACGGAACAAGTTGGGCTCGAATCATACACTGAACTTGTTACCACAGCCTTTAGAACATGGCACAAAGCCAGTATAAAAATCACTTTCGTCATGCCCAGTCTTGCTACCTCTTCCGAAACTCATTCATCTACCTTGAATCTTTGGTATCGATGACGAGGTTCATGACATTGAGGCAGGAAAGATAGTCGATCTCATACGGGCAGAGTGAATACTTCTTTGCATGATTCTCATCACAAATCTTCAGCATCGACCCGTAGCCAAGACTGAACAAGAAGAACCCTTCCCCTTCAACCCGAAGCACCACCGCACCACTCTTCCCAAGAAATAAATCCAACATGATCCTTGATCTGTGCCGCATCTGGACCACCTGAAGCGGCAAGGAACTTGCCAGGTCGATTGTTTCAGACAGGACCCAGCTGTTGGAGTCACTGCCAAGCTTACTGTCATGCTTCCAGAGTGACAGCTGAAGGTCTTCCAATAAGAGTAACAAAAGCCCTCCGTCTGCAGAGTTTCCTAACAAATGCCCCTTGCTGCAGTTAGGAGCAAGAGGGAGCTCCAAGTATGACAATGATCCCGTGTCAACGTGCAGCGTGACAACATGAGTAAGTGTCCAGTTTATCGAGTTACCACAGAGAAAATTGATGGATCTGTGAGACACTGCAGCAGGGGATAGCACCACATCGAGGCCAGGCAATGGTGCCGGAAGGGGTACAAACTGTGCCCAACGTTTGATCTTCGAGCTGTAGGACTGAAAACCACATATACTCTTTCCTGTGACCCAAATGGCTATGAGTTTGAAGGATTGATATGTTCTCCCTTTATGGCTGACTTCCTCGGTGACAAGCAAGGCATACTGATCAGGTTGCTCGCCTTGAACCGGAGGAATGTCGAAGATCTCATCGGTTAAAGGATTGCAGACATACAACCTGCCTGTTGAGTGGCTGCAGAGGCCCAACAAGCCGTCTTGCGATGCGATCGACTTGCAGAAGTTGAGGTTTCCACCGAGGCGCCGCAAGAAAGGATCAAGGGTCACTGGTGTCAGGGCACCGCAGCATCCTTTGCTTCCATTGAACAACAATGCAGACAGGTGGGCATGAATCCGGGCGCCAAACAGTGCCACTTGTCCGTCTCACGCTGCAGTGAGTGCGGAGGAGACTTGGTCCTTTCCTGGTTGAAGAAACCAAGAAGCAGGGACGGGACAAAACCATGGTCGTGGCGCCGCAGCCTCAGGCAATCAAGAAAGCTCGGGTCCTTGATGAGATTGCCCAAAAATTTGCAGGTTGAAGCGAGGCAGGCTAGGGAGGCAGGATCAGTGATGTTAAACAGGATCTTTTGGATGATGTCCGTCGGCAGATGCAACATGTTGTCGTTCTCTATGATCCTTTCCTGTAAAGAAAAAGAAACTCGCGCCAATTATGTTTATATAACAGCACTGAAGAACTTGCAACAAATAAGTTTGGACAATTTAGCTTGAACCAGGTATGGCTTGGTCAATTTGCTTTGGATGTACCCAACATAAAGAAAAAGTCACGATAACAGATATTCTTTGTGAATTTAAATTTTGTGATTCAACTAATTAAAATACCACTTTGATCTGAATATTACACAACACACCACCACAACTTTTTCCTACAGAACTAAAAACACACGGCCATGTTACATATCGAAACACGACTGAAAAAGCTAAGCAACAGGGCACATCTGGCAATGTTGGTCAGTGTTTTGGGCTAGTATCTCAGCAGAATCCTCCATCAGTCTCGACGCAGACAAAGTAAGAAAACTAAATAATCAGTAACCACCCAATCTATTCGATTGGGAGCAGTCGCTCTTCACCAGGAAGCCTATAACGATCTAATCCATCAAGTGCACCTATCACTTTGGGGAGGTGGGTCTGAGAAGAGAAACCTGGCCGAAGGATGACAGAACGGAGGTAGCCTCTGGCTCTGCCCTCGCCGCCGCGGGCGCCCTCGAAGAGATCGCCTGGCCAATGGAGCCTGGAGGATGCAATTGTTCGACACCCCATCCAAGGCACCCGCTGGATTCGACCACCATGGCATCCTCATGGTCATCAGGGAAGAATTCTCGGTCAGGTGGAATCTTGTCGTCATGCGCCCCCACAACCTCCTGCAGATTGGCAATCTGATCCAGTAGAAACTCACGAAGCGATTGCTCCTGTAACGACAACGACCTTGTTTCCTCTGCCATGTCCAACCTGTAAACGACCTCAATGGCGATCTCCAGCTGGATCTCGGGTGTGAGGAGGCAATCAGACGAGGACGACGACGACTGGGAATTACCGCCTGCAGCAGGGTCGGGTGTGGTGACCTCCTGAGTGGTCGATGTTGCTGATGACTCTCTACCTTGCAGCGACCCAACAGCGGCGGCGCTGGATTCGACCACTATGGCATCCTCATGGTCATCAGGGGAGAATTCTTGGTCAGGTGGGATCTCGTCGTCGTGCGCCCCTACAGCCTCCTGCAGATTGGCAATCTGATCCAGCAGAAACTCACGAAGCGATTGCTCCTGTAACGACAACGACCTTCTTTCCTCTGCCATGTCCAACCTGTAAACGACCTCAATGGCGATCTCCAGCTGGATCTCGGGTGTGGGGAGGCAATCAGTCGAGGACGACGACGACTGGGAATTACCGCCTGCAGCAGGGTCGGGTGCGGCGACCTCCTGAGTGGTCGATGTTGCTGTGGGGGCTGGTGTCAAGAAGGCGGGGTCCAGCTTGAGGGCCGGAGACGACCGAGGCGGCGCACTGGACCAAGATCCACTCCCATCAGATCCCGGGAGAGGGGACCGGGGCGAGGTGGCGGCGCACGGGTTGGGCGACGACGACCTGAGGCGTGGTGTCTTCCTCACCACGTCGTCCACCGGGAGATGCGACCCCATATCCAGCGACATCGCGAGATCCGGCAAGAACGCGGCCGCACCCCCGCAAGAGCTTGGCACGGCGACGACGCCAACGGCAGCGACCTGTATCTCCTTGCCCGGGGGCGGAGTGGAAGCTGCGTGGTGGTTGAGCACCAGGGCGGAGCTCCCTGTAGTTTCAGCGACCGGGGGAGAGGAACTTGGCTGGTGAGACGAACTCTGCGAAGGGAGAGAGGGAACGGGCCTGGGGGACGCGAGCTGGGAGGCGGTGGGGAAGGGGAAGGGCGGGGGGTCCGGCGGCGAGGAGCAAGATAACGTTCTAGCATGCTTGGTACTCCGTACTACATTATTTGCACATTCCTTAGGAAATGTTGGAACTCTGAATAACCATGATGCATTGCAAATATAAAAGTGACCTAAGACAACAAGGCCACTTAACATGATACCACAGTAAAAATAAAAATGGTTTGACAAATTATGGTAACACATTGTATATCGAATTAATAATCATAATAACCATAATAACATAAACTCGCGTTGATTCAGAATTTGAGCTCTACCCTTTTTTGAAAAAAAAAAGACGATAGTGTAAGTTTCATAGTTGCCGAACAAGCACTAGACAAAGC
The DNA here is from genome assembly GCA_007726485.1 of Eragrostis curvula. Lineage (NCBI taxonomy): Eukaryota > Viridiplantae > Streptophyta > Magnoliopsida > Poales > Poaceae > Eragrostis > Eragrostis curvula. The sequence goes on from CM017443.1 coordinate 3,598,364, forward strand.
AGACGTTTATGCCTTGCCGTTACCATGTCTTTGGTTCTGATTCATATGCCTTCCCATCAATGTCCTCCATCTGCCTCGAATCATTTTCCGTCCAATGTCGCGCGACAGTGAGCCATCAACGACGAGATTCATGATCGCAAGGCTGGAAAGCCAGTCGATCTCATATGGGCAGAGGGAACCATTCTTCCTCCCATTGTCATTGTCAATCTTCCTCATTGATCCATCACTAAAGCTGAACAAATACCGACCTTCCCTCTCCACACAAAGCACCACTGCGCCACTCTTCCCATGAAACGATTCCAACCTGATAACTCTTGCTCTGGCCTGCATCTGAACCGCACGCGGCGGTAAGGAGTTTGCCACATCGATTGTTTTAGCGAGGACCCAGAGCCTGACGGCATTGTCATGCTTCCATAGTGACAACTGATGGCCCTTCGAGTAGAGCAACATAAGCCCCCCATCAGCAGAACAAGTTAGCAATGGCGCCTTGTTGCGTGAAGCATCAGGTGGGAGCGGCAAGTATGACAGCTCTTGCCTTTCAAGGTGCAGCGTTGTCAGGTGACTGAGTGTCCAGTTTTCCCAGCAGCCGCAGAGAAAATGGATGGCACCGCGAGAAACGGCTGCCGGACACGGCATGACATAGAGGCCAGACATTAGCTCGGGAGCGCGTCCATACCAAATCCAATCTCTTGCCTTTGAGCAGTAGGCCCGAGTGACGAACCTCCTTCTATTTTTTATCCAAATGGCAACCAACTGGAAGGACTGGGTTGTGCGCCCATTGTGACTGACATTCTCAGTTGCAAGCAAAACATACCGGTCAGGTGATTCAAGTGGCGGAGAAATGCAGAAAAATTCACCAGTGAGGGGATTGCAGACGGATAACTCACACTGTTGAGTTCGGGCATCTAATACGCGGCGTCGGAGAGCTAAGAAGCCGTCTTGTGAGGCGATGGGCTCATAAAAATTGAGCTTTTCACCGAGACCCCTAATGAAGGTGCCAAGGGACGGTGGTTCCACGGCGTTCTTGTCAGCTTTGCTGCCAATGAATTGTGACAATTCAGACATGGGCATGAACCTTGGTGCCAGACTGCTTAATTTGTCCTTGTGATGCCGCTGAAAGTGTGAAGGAGGCTCAGTGCTGTCCTGATAGAAGAAGCCAAGGAGCAGGGACGGGGTGAAACCATGGGTGTGGCGCTGCTTCTTGAGGTAATCAAGAAATTCTGGGTCCTTGATCAGATTACGCCAAAACTTGCAGGATGAAGCGAGACGGGCGAGGGAGGCAGGATCCGAGAGGTGAGACGGGATCTTGTAGATGATGTCCATTGGAAGCTGCAGCATCACGTCGTTCTCCATGATCCTTTCCTGCGAGGAAAATAAATGAATTATTTCTGTTTGCAGCTCACTTGAAATTTAATCCGAATTGTTCAAACATTTTTTTCTCTTAGAAGCGCTATAATAGAGGATCCAAGTCACAGGAAGGCAGAACCAGAGTAACCGGTCAGTTTTCGCCCAAAACTGACACTATATATTGTAGCAAAACGATAAACCGATCGGGTTTTTTCAGTAGCGGTTTCTCCGGTTTTTCTGGGATTGCAAACCTTGGGCAGAACACACTAACATAAACACTACAGCATACTGTAAGTCTGTAACAGATAACGGATCTACAAAATTTTAACATGTGCTTCATCGAATAAATAAAACCTTGACCTGAACATTCCACATAATTGCATGTTTTTGTCAGAACTAAGCACACATGTTCGTGTGCAATTCATAATCCAGTGTTTTGTTGAGATTGTTCTAACTTCTAAGCACAATAATCTCGAATCAACGTAGTTAAACAAGAATCATCAACCCATTCTGTTCGTTGTACAGTCATCCTGGACTCCCTGGTAAGTTTGAGTCTTGAACGACAACGAAAAACCAAGGCGTCGCCAGCCTTATCCACGCGATCTAACCCATCAACCGAAAGTAGTAAGATAAGCGTAAGCCGGAAAAGGGGGCTTCACAAGAGACAAACCTGGCCGGACCGGAGAAGAAGAGGAGTTCGCCGCCGCCCTCCGCCGCTGCACGGGCGTTTGGCCGCCTGTGAAGGGATCGCCCGGCTGGTGAAGAGGCGGAAAAGCTGATGGCGATCAACAGATCGCTTCCCCCTTTAAGCGGCCCAGTTTTAGGTTTTTCTTGCGAGTCAGTTCTGGCTAGATTCTACGTCTCAGTTCTGGCTTGCTCCATGGGCCCATCTAAATCCTCAAGAAAAACGGGCCCAACTCATCCAAACTTGCTTATAACAGGAGAATTTTACAAAGGGTTTTGGTGATTTTACCCCTCTTTCCGAATCTAATGGTGATTTTACCCCTCAAATTTCCACTTTGCGATTTTGCCCTCCCTTTTCAAAAACGAAGAGGCCGTTTACCCCTGGTTTTCAGTTCCGTCAAGCCAGCGTGGATTAAAGCATAAAAAAAAGAAAAAACGATTTAGAAAATGGGAAAGGACCGAAGTACCCTTCTCTGTTCTCTCCTCCCGTCTCCTCCTTCTCTGTTCTCTCTCGTGACCTCTTCTCCCTCCCTTTTCTTTCTCTCCCTTTCTTCCCCAACCCTAACCCTAGGTGCTCAAGCTCAAGCCGCCATGGGAATGGAGATGCGGCGTCCTAGGTAGCGGCAGGAGAGAAGGGGCTGGAGGGGCGCGCGACAGGAGGAGTCCGGCCCGGAGGGGAGCTCGGGCAGGAGGGGGCGCGGCTGGAGGGGGCGCGGCTGGAGGAGACCGGGCTGGAGGAGGCGCGCGGCAGGAGTATTCCGGGCTGGAGGGGATCTCGGGCTGGAGTGGAGCTCGGGCAGGAGGATCTGTGCTGAGGCGCGGCTGGTGGGGACCGGAGGGATTGCGGCAGGAGGAGACCGGGCAGGAGAGGGCTCGGGCAGGAGGAGACCGGGCAGGAGGGGCGCGGCAGGAGAGAAGGGGTGCGGCTTGAAGGGGACCGGGCAGGAGGAGACCGGGCAGGAGCGACGTGGACAGCAACTCAACATGGACACCAACAATGCTAGGTATGAACAAATTCGGTTCTCTGATGTGTGTAAGATTAGATATACGATGTTTATAGGGCGTTTAAATCCTCAGATTGTGTATGTTTTACTATAATTTGTAGGCCAATTAACAGCGGGTTGCAAGTTATTGTTAAAGTGAACCCATATTTTGCTTTGCCGGATGGGGAACCAAAGACTTATTGCGGCAGAAAAACTTTGCCACCGCTTGCTATTGACAAACATAACTTTGGGATTTTGCAATTGGTAGAGTACATAGGCAACAAATGCATATGGGGTTCAAAGCAATATATTTCCATGTATCGTGTTGCTCCCGATCCAATGGCGTTTGAGATTAAAAGTGATGAACAGCTTGTTGAGTGGTGTAATCTGAACCTAGAGAATGGTGTTGTGCATATTAAAGCTGAGGTCAATGATTTCTCGGGGCCTTTGCAATTTTCTCCTACAAAACGACGTTGCCATCCAAAAGTGAGAAAGAGATTGTTAGAAACTCCGAGTACTCCACCTCTAAATGCTGATCCTCCTATTGAGCCATCTCAGTCAACTCAAGACATGACACACTCTGGAAAGGAGCGTGCCAAGAAAGTTGCTGCAGATGATGATGAGCTTAAAGTGCTAACTGATAGTGACTATGACTCCGATTTGGCTGCCTCATCTGACTCAGAGAGTGATTCTGACACTGAGTTTGATCCTAATGGGGAAATAATTGATAAGCATGATGATGATGTGCCTCTAAATTCATATGATGTTGATGATCCATGTATTGATGAGGGTGTGATATTCCCAGATACTGATCAGTGCAAGGCAGCAGTAACCCAACATTGTATCTTGAATGATCATGCTATTGAGGTCTTGAAAAAGGACACTACAAGATTCACTGCCAAATGCAAGGGAGCAGAAAACGGTTGCCTATGGAGCTTTCATGCATCTACTAGCAAGAAAAAGTACATTGGTTGCAAGGTAATTTCAGATCTGATTTATTTTGTTTTCCTTATTTTGTTCATAGTTTTATGCAGCAACAAGCCCATACTAACTTGCAATGTGCATTCTTTTGTTGCAGGTTAAGAAGTGTGGTCCAAAGCACACTTGTGTTTCGTTTAACAAGTGTGGTGAGACGATGGCCTCAAACAAATGGGTTGCTGATAGGTCGGTAGAATTGTTGAGGGATGATCCAACTATGGGGCCGACAGAACTATGTCTTGAGCTGAAGAAAAAGTACAAGTTCGATGTTCCATATTACAGGGTGGTGAGAGGCAAACAGAGGGCACTTGACATTATCAATGGAAAGTGGGATGACAGCTATGATTTGCTGCCTACTTATCAAGATCAGCTTCTCAAAAATGTTCCTGGCAGTGTTGTTGAGCTAGACACCGAAGAGCACAATGGGAGCATGTGCTTCAAAAGGTTCTTCGTAGCTCTTGGGCCATGCATTGAAGGTTTTCTTCAAGGTTGTAGACCGTACATTGCCATGGACGCTACTCACTTGACTGGAAGATCAAGAGGCGCATTGGCATCTGCTGTGGCAATTGATGGTCATAATTGGCTATATCCTGTTGCATATGGAGTCATAGAGACAGAGTCTACGGAGAGTTGGAAATGGTTCATCCAGAACTTGAAGAAAGCTGTAGGATTTCCTACAGGTTTGACATCTTGGATTTTATTCTTATTAATCTTTGCTGTTTCATCTTCAACTAGTAACATATCACTACTTTGTCCATGCAGGTTTGGTTATTAGTACAGATGCTTGTAAAGGCCTAGAAGCGGCTGTACATGAGGTGTATCCAGGGGTGGAACACAGGGAATGCATGAGGCATTTATGGAAGAACATGAAGAAGTTTTACTCTGGTCCTTTGTATTCTCAGAATATGTGGGCAGCAGCTAAAACATTCACAATTGAGAAGTACAACTACCATATGGGGAAGATAGAGGAGAGGAAACCTGATGCCCTTGCATGGTTGGATGACAACCACCCATTTCTGTGGAGTAGAAGCAAATTCTCTGAGCACTCTAAGGTAGATTACATCAATAACAACCTCTCTGAGTGCTTCAATAGTTGGATTTCAAAAATCAAGGATCAGCAAATTGTGGACATGTTTGACAAAATAAGACAAATGATTATAACTAAGTTTGTGCTAAGAAAGAAGCTTGCTAGTGAAATGGTGGGCGCAATAATCCCTTCTATTGTTGAGAATCTGAATGCTAGCAGCAAGAATGTCAAGGATCATGAGGTCTTGATATGTGGGGGTGCAACTGCTGAAGTTACAGTGTCCACTGTTAGGTATGCTGTGAACTTGGAGCACCATACTTGCAGTTGCAGGGCTTGGCAAGTAACTGGACAGCCATGCTTTAGCTTTCATTGCTAAGCTTAGTAGGGAGGTAAAAATGGATGAATTTGTCCATGAGTACTACTCTGTTGAGAGGCTGCAAAAGGCATATGCTGGTGTATTCAATCCAATGACATCTAAGCATCAGTGGCCACGGGTTGAGATAGGCTACAAAATCTGTAAGCCTAAATTAAGAAGGAAACCTGGAAGACCAAGAGGATCTAGAATCAAGGCATCAGATGAAGTTGGGTCAAAAAGAAAAGAAAGTGTACCAATTGTCATGAGCCAGGACACATAACCAAAACTTGCCAAGGAGGCCCTACAGCGAAAGAAAAGAAGAGGAGGCTCGCTGAAAATGCATCAGGATCGGGTAGCAATGAACCAAAGTATGGTTTAGTTAACATTGTTGCTTTTGTTCTTTTTTAAACCATTAATTTGATTCATAATTCATTCACTCCTTTCATATGTAGTGCAAGTGCAAGTGGGAGTGCAAGTGTAAGTGGGAGTGCAAGTGCAAATGCAAGTGGGAGTGGGATCGGGAGGGGAAGGGGAAGCCGAGGTGGACGTAGAGGAGGAAGAGGAGGAGGGAGGCTTGCTCAATGGTTTGGGATTTGAGATGTAATAGCTAGGTGTTGCTTTTGTTAGACATGAGGCTTATGTTTGGACTTGTTATGGTGCTCTTTTGTTGGACTTGCTATGGTGCTGTTTTGTTGGACTCAATCGTTCATGTTGGACATGTTAGATGCTTTATATTGGACATATATAATGTGGTTGTGTCATCCTATGTCCTGATTATTATGCTTGGTGAAAATGTTGCCCAACTATTGCTGAAATGATGTTGAAATGCTGCTGAATTTGTGTCACAATTTTGCTTAAAATATTGCTGTTTTGTTGGCAAAAATGTTGTCCAAATATTGCTGTTTTGTTGGCAAAAATGCTGCTGTTTTTTTTTTCAAAAAATATAATTTCAAAATATATTAAAATTGTGGACTTAATTTGTTGCTGTCCAATGTACACAATATTTGCAAACAGGGGTAAAATCACACACTGATGCAAAAAGTAGGGGTAAAATCGCAAGGGCATTTAAGTCTTTTTACAGCAGATTTAACACCGTCAAGTCTCTCTAACGGAAGAGGGGTAAACTTAGCCTTCGTTTTTGAAAAAGAGGGGTAAATTCGCAAACTGGAAATTCGAGGGGTAAAATCACCATTAGACTTGAAAAGAAGGGTAGAATCACCAAAACCCCTTTTACAAATTCATATGGTGACTGAAAAATTGGCATTCTGTTTTGAAACGTGCGATGTTCAAATCAAGACTTCCAGCGTGAAGAAATCTTGACTTTGCCAACTACCGAACTACGCATCTTGACATTTTCTCAATCGAGGTAAGCTTGCGTAGAATGGGCAATTCAATTGGCAGAGGAGATGATCATGATACACTTGAGACATATTTTTCTTAATAAAAATGATCATTTGGTAGGTTAATGCTTCTTCAAGCCAACTGAAGCCTACATCTTGTCTCGGTAAAAACCTAAGGTGACTTGTTGAGTTGGAGTTGCAGCTCCGCTACAAACCATCTTTACCATTATATATATCCTGGAGCAAAAGGCCTAGGCTGTGTACACATGGACATGGTAATCATGTAATGTAATAATGTGTTGATAAGGAATTTTCCTGCCCTTTCTTGGGTACTACAATGACATTACCTACAAACTCCTTGAGGAAATGTATTTGAAGGGAACAACAAAGATAAAAGCAACAACAGATTAACAGATGAAAACGACGGCAACACTTGCCTACTTAACATCACAAAACCATGAAGAGATTGACCTGAACCGATAGCGCTAAGTGATTTAAGTTTCGAATTGCTAATCATAATAATCATTCCATTACAACAGTTTCAACTGAAAATGTAAGTCAGGTTGCCATGCCACGAACACTCGGACCAGATGTACTTCATGGTTTTCCCTTTGCCATCAAGGTTCTCCATCTCCCTTGAATTTTTTCCCATGCTACATACAGCAGCGATGAGTCATCAACGATGATGTTTGTGGTTGCAAGGCCGGACAGCCAATCAATCTCATATGGGCAGAGCCAATACTTCTCCGTAACACGCTCGTTCTCAAGCTTCCTCACCAACCGATCACGTATATTGAATAAAAATAGACCTTCCCCCTCAATCCGGAGCACAACAGCTCCACTCTTCCCTAGAAAAATCTCCAGGCTCACCATTGCACTTGACTGCACATTTGGCAGCCAATTTGCCAAGTCAATCGTTTCAGAAAGAACCCAGTTGCTTGTATCACCGCCAGGCTCACTTTTGTGCTTCCACAGTGACATATGAAGGTCCCTCAACAGGAGCAAAATAATGGTCCCGTCAGCAGAACTTCCCGGTAAACTGTTGCCTTTTGTTGTTTGAAATGGTAGTTCCACGTATGACAGCTCTTCTCTGTCCACATGCAGCGTGACGACATGAGTTAGCATCCGTTTTTTCAAGTCCCCGCAGAGCCAATGTATCCGACCATTAGAAGCAGCACCTGGGTACTGTATGTTAAGGCCAGGCATCAGCTCGGGGTACACATTAGGCTTCCACCATGCTCTAAGTCTTTGAGCCGTAGCAGGAGTAGATGAACTTCTTTCCAGTTGTCCAAATGTTGACCAGCTTGAAGGATTGGGATCTGCGCCCATCAAGGCTGACATCGTCGGTGACAAACAAGGCATAGCAATCTGGTGGTAAAATGTATCGACGGTCAGGAACATGAAACACTTGCCCAGTGAGAGGATTGCAGACGTGTACCACATCCGGTCTGCAAATGCCATCGGTGTCTTGTGAACGATGCAAGAGCACCAGAAAGCTGTCTTGAGATGTCACAGGCTCATAGAAATTGAGGCTTGCAACGAAGCCCTCAATGAAGGTGCCAAGGGAGAGTAGTCTGACTGCATCGTGTCCCTCTTTCTGGCCAGTGTGAGCAATTCAGATGTGGGTATGAAGCCCGGCTCCAAGCTACGCAGTTTGCGCGTGTAGTGTTGCCACAAGGACAAGGACGAATCGTTGTTGTCCTGGAAGAAGCCCAGGAGGATGGACTAGGTAAAATCACGGTCATGGTGCCGCATCCTCAGGTCATCAAGAAAGGTAGAGTCCATTATGATATTGCGCCATAACTTGCAGCACAAAGCACCACGCACAAGGGAAGCTGGATCAGATATGTGCGTCAGGATCCTGTGGTTGATGTCCACTGGTAGATGTGTTATCCCGTCTTCCTCCATGATCCCTTCCTATTGAGAGAAGCAAGACATTACAATAATGAATTACTCCAGTCCAAATAACTCCAAATAGTTGGATAATTTTGTAATGTAAGGATCCAATATTTAACAGCCTGATCAAATTATTCATTCCAATAAGAAGGTCACAACATCGTAGCGACGTTCTCCCGATTCAACATTTTCAACAGAATTAACCAAATTGACTCTTCAAAAGATTCAACAAAAAATGTTTTGTTTATATCAGGACGGCGACCACAGGTCATCTTGTACCTAAAACATATTTACTCGAGGGGCTAAGCAGCAAGACACGTCCCACATTGTTCTACTTTCCACCACTGATTAAAGCCATCACTAATTTCCTAATTAAATCAAAACAAACGATTTCATAACAAGTAACAGACCCAAAAATAAGGATAAATAGACCGAGGTAACCCCAATTTAGTGCGTATAGAGTACCAACCCAATCTGCTAGTGAAGCAGTCTGTCCGGGGACTAAGGTCAACACCAAGAAAGAAATCGACCTAATATGCCAATCTATTTTTCGTCAAAAAAAATTGCTAGTCCATCGATCCATACTAACTAGTGAGGCAAGAAGGTAAATGTTGTGGTGGAGAGTGGGAGGAGATACCTGAGAAGGGTGATGCACCGCAGATGAAGGATGGGAGGAAGCTGTCGCCATCGATCGCCTCAGCCGCCCGGTGCGTGCAAAGAAAATCGCCGCGCCGGTGGAAGATGTAGTAGAACTGTAGAACCCTACAGATAAAACCCACTGAATCTCACCTCTTCGGATACTTTTGGATGCACGAAGACAATCGTCGCGCCGGGATCCAATTTTGAGCCTCCAAAGCTTTTCTACAGGAACCTGTGGCCTAATTCGATTCAGCCTCGGTCTGGCCTCTCTCTCTCAAACAGGAAAGATTGGTATTGGTTCTATGGTATTTTGACTCGTCCATCTAAAGACTTTTTAAAATATGCTTTATAAAAATATTTCTAAAAAGGAATTATCTTTCAAATTTTTAGTACAAGTATCTTCCTTCATTCCCACAAAATCTTTCTTATTCAAGAAAAACCATTAAAATCTGTTGAAAATATGAAAATTATGCCAACTCCAGTAGCATTTTACGGACCCACTTGAAAAACGTTTTTCAATCCCGATTTACAATGTCAGAAATGTGTCCTTTCCTTTAGGAATAAAAAGGATTCATGTGAACTGCGTGTTCAAAACAACCGTGCGAAAGATTTTTCCAGCTTAGGCATGCCCAGCCCTTGATTTTTACCCATTACCCATAAAAAGTTTCCTGCAAGTAGGTTGATTTTGAATAGTAATTCTTGAGAATAGGATGTTTAATCTAGCTATAAAATACAGCATGTGCAGTGGTTTTTAAGATATTCGTCAAACAAGAAACTTAAGGCTGGAACTAATCTCAGTTGGAATCCCCAGACAAGGTGAATTATGCTGTCCTGGTACCACCATGTTGTGATCCAATTGACTGTCAAGAGGAATGAATAATTAACACCGCAAATAACTGGAGAGAAGTCCTGGTTATACACCATACACCAAAAAAAAAAAAAAAACAAGAAATCAGGTGGTGTGATTTCACCGTTGAGTGCCTGGTAGGCTACAATGGCATTGCATTACTCGCACCTTCCTTGAGAGAATATAGTTGAATGGCTAAGTTGCAAGGAAGAGTTAACTAAGCACAAAGACAGCAAAAACATGACTTCAATGCTTACATCATAACACCCTACAAGGACTAGATTTGTGCCGAGAACACCGCATGACAAAGGTTTCAAAATGCAAGTACTAGCATGATAAAGTCGACACAAATCCAAGGAGTCAATTTAGGCCTTGCCATTAAGTTATGTTTTATTGGTTATAATCTTTGCCACCAAAGTCCTCCATCTGCCTTGAACTTTTTCGCTTTCCACATCATGTGATAATGAACCATCGACAACGAGATTTGTGACTGTAAGGCAGGATAGCCAGTCCACCTCATATGGGCAGAAGCAGTACTTCTTTGTTATATGCACATTACCAATCTTCCTTATCGACCGATTGCTGAGGCCGAGACAAAAGAGACCTTCACCCTCAATCCAGAACACCACAACACCACTCTTCCCTCGGAAAATTTCCAATCTGACCTTTGCACTAGCACCCATTTTTAGCACCCGTGACGGCAAGGACCTTGTCAAGTCGATCATCTCAGAAAGAACCCAGCTGCCGGTACTACTGCCAGGCTCACCATTATGCTTCCATAGTAACATCTGAAGACCCTTCATGAGTATCAAAAGAAGGCCCCCATCAGCAGATTTCGCAAGAAGTGGTTCCTTGCTGCACTTAGCTTCAGATGGGAGATCCAGGTATGATAGCACTTCTTCGTCCACATGCAGTGTGACAACATGACTGAGTCCCCAGCTTTTCCAGCTGCCGCAGAACCAATGGATACAACCATGAGAAGCAGCAGCTGGGGATGACACGAGATAAAGGGCAGGCAGTAACTCAGGAGTGCTTGCAGGCCTCCACCATGCACTGGTCTTTGAGCAGTAGTAAAAATAGATGAACTTCTTTCCTTTGATCCAAACTGCGACCAGCTGGAAGGATGGGGATCTGCGCCCATCGAGGCTGACATCATTGGTGACAAGCAAAGCATAGTGGTCTGGTGGTACGTACTGAAGGTCAGGAATGCAGAACACTACACCAGTGAGAGGATTGCAGACACGTACCACATCCGGTCTGGGATTGCCTTCATTGTCTTGTGAGCGATGACAGAGGACCAGGAAGCTGTCTTGGGATGCAACGGGCTCGTAAAAGTTGAGGTTTGAAACAATACCCGGCATGAAGGTGCCAAGGGACAATGGTCTGGCTGCAGTGTAGTCCTCTTTGTGGCCAGTGAATTGTAACAACTGAGATATCGGTATGAACCTGGGTGCCAAGCAAAGGCGTTTGTCCTTGTGATGCTTCCATAAGTGATCAGGAGCCTCAGCAAAACACTGGTAGAAAAATCCAAGGAGGAGGGACGAGGTGAAACCATGGTCAAGGTGCTGTTTTTTAAGGCCATCGAGAAAGGTAGAGTCCGTTATAACATCACGCCATAACTTGCAGGATGAAGCAGCTCGCACAAGTGATACTGGATCGGATATGTGTTTGGAAATCTTGTACATGATGTCTAATGGAAGATGTGGCACCTCTTCTTCGTCCATTGCACCCTCCTGTAAAAAAATAAATAAACGGATCTGTGTTTATTTGAAGCTATCGTTTGAAGAATTTCTCAAAATATGCCCAAACAGTCAGCTTTCTCGGATGCACTCTGACAGAAGGTTCCAATTGAAACATACTGAAAACTGTAGTCAAATTGTGCACCTGGATGTGCCCCAATAAGATGATACTCCCCTCGAAACTTTCTAGGATAGCGATTGTTATTCTAAAGTAGTATAGATATACTGGAGAGTATCTTATTTGAGTAAACCTGTTATGATCAAAGGGGCTGCTGCCCCTCTGATCTAGAGGGAGGAGGGGGTGCGGCTAGGGCAGAGGAGGAGGGGGCGCGGCGCAGGAGAGGAGAGGGAGGCGGCGGCGGCAGTAGAGAGAGAGAGAGGGATTAAACCCAATACTTCTTTCTTAATTGTTCAGGTTACAACCCCTCACGTATATATGAGGGTAGACGACTTGACCTCTAAGCAACTCTAACTTGACTCCTAAGCAAACTCAACTCCAAATCCTATTCCGATACGATTCTCTCTTTTCTAATCTCAAACGACTCCTTCCTAACTTAACCTGAACAATCCTAATCAACTACGGCTTTCCTTTAGCCACTTTTGGAAGGCGGGACCGAAGTCCCGCCCTGCTGCGGCGCGACGGCCAGGGCGGCGGCAGCCCTGGCGCGGTGTGCTGCCGCGCCCGGGGTGGGCCGGGCCCACTGCCCCTCGGCGCCCTGGCCCATTACATCTCCTCCGCCATTAAAATCCAGCGCGTCCTCGTGCTGGGCTGCTATCCATCCAGGGCCGAAGTGAGGAGTCGACGAAGAAGACGAAGTGCGAAGCCCGATGTCGATGACCACCACGCCCAAGACCATGTCATTAAGCAAGTTGCGCCTTGTACGGTCGACGTGGAACTCGAGGGAGTAGCGGAGAGAGCCGATGTAGCCTGCGTTGACGAAGATGTTCGAGGAAGGACGAAGGTCACCGTTGCGTGCTGCCAGCGTGCCGGGCACCCTAGGCAACAATGCCCTCGGCGCTCCCAAGTCGATGGTAAACTCCGAACCATGTAGAGACGGCATGGGAAAGTGGTGATACTCAAGCTCTTCTCCAGTGGGCAGCAAGTGTCCATCCACGAACACCACGAAAGTATTGGTTGGACGGGGTCGGCGCTTGGTCAAGTCCAGTGCATGACCGAAGATGATGCGGAAATCTGTAGCAGCAAGAGAAACATCCGCCATACCCGGAGGAACAGTGAAAGCAACTCCATTAACGAGAAGAAACTCGCAACCGGAGATATCAGCAAACCTGACGTTGACATTGTTCACCGATGCTTGAGGCAACGCACGAAGAAGAAGGATCGTCGCCGGAAAACAACGAGGAGCATTCACGGCCGACGTCTTGTGCAAACCAACCGCCAAGTGCTGCAAGTGGCGTTCTTCGCCATGATGCATGATGGTGTTGATGAAGCGTAGCAACATGGAGGACGAAGCGGGGAGGTAGAGGTAGTCGTCGAAGAAGAGCAGCCCCTCGCGCAATGTCCACGCACGAGGTGCATCGTCCGCCGCGACACGAGCAAAGAGCGCGCCAAGCTCCATGTCTCGGCTCATGTCGCGACGAAGGTCAGTGTAGAGGTCGCTGGAGATGTCGATGATATCGCGGGCGTGCTGCGGTCCTCCCATGATCGCCAGGGCCGCCCGAGGAGGTGGCAAAGCAGGCGCCACCCCTACCATAGGCGCGGTTTGGGGCGGCTCCAGCCAAGGTGCGTCGTCGTTGTCGTCGTGAACAAGAAGTGGAGATCCAATACCAATCAAAAGACGACGCTGACCTTTGAGGAAGAAACTCATCGAGAGCGCGGCGAAGTCCCAAGCGATCGTCCCAAGAGATGCCAACCAAGGCGTCCCAAGAACGAGGTCGATGCCGTCGGGGAGGTCGGCGGTGAAGACGTCGATGGCATGCGTGTCCTCGCGAAGCACCAGCGGGAGGCCATGGCACAAGCCCCTGCTGAGGATGCGATCGCCCGACGCCAAGGTGACACCAAGGTTGACGCGCCGAAGAGGAAGGTGCATCACGTTGGCGAGCGGAAGGTCGATGAAGTTGTGCGAGGCGCCGGTGTCGACGAGGATGGTGAGCTGCTTGTCGAAGAGGTACCCACGAATGCGCATTGGGCGCCCACCGTCGCCCATCATGACCATGAGGGATCCCTCGCCCTCAAAGTCAAGGAGGTCGTCGAGCACCTCGATGTAGAACAAGTGCTTGCATCGATGACCCCTGTGGAACGTCTCGTCGCAGTTGAAGCAGAGATTCTTGCGTCGACGCTCCGCCATCTCGTCAGGAGTCAACCGCCTCACTGTGCGATTGGGAGACGGCGGAGAAACAGCAGCGGCACCACCTCCTGTGGCGCCCTCCAAGGTGGAACTTGTCGGGGCGCCCATTGGCGCCTTGGGCGCCGTAGTCGAGGAAGCAGGTCGAGTAGTCATCGCCGATCGTGAGGAACTCCGAGGCTGCGTTGCGTGTTCGGCGAGGATAAGGGCGCGCTTCTCATAAGCGCGCGCAAGGCTCGTGGCGCGCTCCATGTCGCTGGGCTGAGCGAGCTCGACCTCCGTCTTCAATGGCTCCTGTAATCCAGCAGTATAAATGTTTACCTGCTGCTGTTCTTGGAGATCCCCCGCACGAGCGATGAGCGCGAGGAACTGGTCGGTGTAGTCGTCCACTGTTCCCGTCCGCCGGAGAGTCGCCAGCTCGCCTAAAGGGTTGGCGCGTGTAGGAGGGCCGAATCTCTCATTGACCCGACGAGAGAACGCCGACCAAGACATGGCCGGCTGCTCCTTGCTTAGGCGCATGTACCACTGACGGGCGCCTCCCGTCATGTGGTACGACGCGTACCATACGCGTTCGTTGTCGGGGATGGCCTGCCCGACGAAGAACTGCTCGCATCTGTTGATCCACGGAAGTGGGTCGTCCTTGCCGTCATAGGTCGGAAACGACAATTTGTGGTAGCTAATCACCGCGTGGTTGTCGGGGCGCAAGGCTGATGTAGAGCCCCCAACAACATTGCTGCTTGTTGGCGGAGGACGCGGGGCGGGGATGGAGTTGACGGCGTGTTGCGCGATGTTGGCGATGAAGTCCTCGGAAGCGGCGATGTTTGCAGCAGCATAGATGTTCGTGGCCGCGTCGCGAGCAGCCTTGATGGCGGCCTTGCGGCGCGCGGCCTCCTCCCGGGCGCGGCGCTCCTCGTCGGCGGCGAGGGCGTCCCCCGGAGTCGGTGCTCCGCCGGCGCTGGTGGACGTCGATCCCAGGTGCGTGGAGATCTGCTTGATGGCGTTGTCGATGGAGTTGAGGCGGTTGTCGACGGATTTGAAGCGGTTGTCAATGTCGAGGTTGTCGATCTTGTTGGAGACCTTGGCGACGTCGAGGGAGGCGCCCTCGCGGAACGTATTAAACGTCCGCCAGAACGCCTTGATGTCACCGGCCTCAGCAGCAGTAGCGTCCTTGGAGGCGGCGGTGGCATCTCCCTTTGTCATCGTGACGGCCGAGGATCAACCGGTCTCTGAATACCAGTTGTTATGATCAAAGGGGCTGCTGCCCCTCTGATCTAGAGGGAGGAGGGGGTGCGGCTAGGGCAGAGGAGGAGGGGGCGCGGCGCAGGAGAGGAGAGGGAGGCGGCGGCGACAGTAGAGAGAGAGAGAGAGGGATTAAACCCAATACTTCTTTCTTAATTGTTCAGGTTACAACCCCTCACGTATATATGAGGGTGGACGACTTGACCTCCAAGCAACTCTAACTTGACTCCTAAGCAAACTCAACTCCAAATCCTATTCCGATACGATTCTCTCTTTTCTAATCTCAAACGACTCCTTCCTAACTTAACCTGAACAATCCTAATCAACTACGGCTTTCCTTTAGCCACTTTTGGAAGGCGGGACCGAAGTCCCGCCCTGCTGCGGCGCGACGGCCAGGGCGGCGGCAGCCCTGGCGCGGTGTGCTGCCGCGCCCGGGGTGGGCCGGGCCCACTGCCCCTCGGCGCCCTGGCCCATTACAAAACCACAATTCAACACAACCAAAACAACCCTTGACTGACGATGATACTACGGCATTTTATTTGTTTGAACTCCAGTGTCATCTTTATACCTCAAACATGTTACTGAAGAACTTAAGTAGTAAAAAAGCCACCCGTATTGGTCGCCCCCGTTAGGACTGACTTCCAGACCGATCCCTGATTGTTTTGTTATATATCAAAACATTAATTAAAGAGTAAAATGCACTCCGGGTACTTAAACTATTGGCACATGGTCATCTAGGTCCATGAACTTTTAAAGTGTCCACCTGGATTCTTAAACTATTTTCGGATGGTCATTTAGATCCACAAACTCTTAAGTGACCATCTGAGTCCACAAACTATTTATATTGTGTCAACCAAGTCCATTTTCGAAAGACAAAAACATCCAACCTTGACATGATGGCGTGGAGACATATGGCATGTATGCCCTTCATTTTTTTTTCTCACCACCACACGTCGTTGCAGCAAGTACGTACCCACCACTCGCATTGTCACATGTGACGATGAGGTAGATGTGAACTGTGGAGTCATCTATATGACGGAGACCACAACGAGCCAATTGCCTCCACACCACTACTAAGGAAGGGAAGCTCCATAAGGCCATTACTAAAAGCTGGAAGCTCCCCAATGCTACTAGTAACATGTGTTGTCTATCCTCGATGCCAAAATCTTCATTTTCAGCCCAAAACAGATCAAATTTGTGACCATCTTGCCCCTGCCATGCTTTTTCATGTACCGAAGCCCAGAAATTCCAAAACAATTGCAAAACATTTATTTTTCGAATAAAAAAACGTGAGAAATTGCAAATCATTGAATTTGTGACCTGAAAATTCTGATGTGCTCATTGAATAATTCCAGAAATTCGGAAAAATAGGAAAAATTTCTGAACCGAAAAAAAGCATTGAATAATTCCTTCTCCCCCCATGGCGCTGCATCCTCCTTCCTCCCCCATGACGCGAGACGGGACGCGCAGCCTTCCGCCGCGTCGGGCCGCGCCGAGCTGCCGTGCCGGATCGACGTCCCCGCGCTGGATTGAAGCCCCCAAGCCGCGTCGCCGCGCTGGATCGAGATGTGGTAGGGTTGAGGCAGAGGAGAGGAGTCACAGGCACGGTTGTTGCTGCGCTCGATTCGATTTTTCGTCACGGGCATGGGAGAGGAGGCAGGCAAGGGCAGCAATGTCTTTTCGTTGCGGGCCTGGCGTTTTGGAGCTTCCAGCCTTTACTAAGGGCCTTTTGGAGCTTCCTCTCCTTATGAGTGGTGTGGAGGCAAATAGCCCCTACTTCTATGAGATATGGAAGGAAGAAAGTGAACCTACTTCTATGAGCGACCTCGCGTTAGGAGAGACAGGCTAGAAGCGAGTGCATCAATAGTGTTGGTGCCACCCCTTCGGAGTAAAGAAAAAGAAGTGAAAAACCTATATGCTAATATGTCTTCTAAATATTAAGAGTTTGTGGACGTGATTGACATAACATAAATAGTTTATGAACCCATTTGATCACTAAAGTGTTCGTGGACCTAAATGACCATTCAAAAATAGTTTAAGGATCTAGGTAGACACTTTAAAAGTTCATGGACCTAGATGACCATCTGCCAATAGTTGAAGGACATGGGGTGCATTTCACTCTTAATTAAACAAAAGGATGATCCTAAACAACTCCCAGGCTTCCCATCCACAAAGGCCAAATCGATTGAGGTAACCAAAATCTAGAACACAAGCAGTATCGACGAATCTGTTCGAGAATCAAGGCGGTCTTTGGAACTACGCCTGCGACGAAAATCAAGGCGGCCTAACCTACCCAACAATCACGGAATCCATCGATTCTAAGTAGCATGGTAAGTAGGTACTTCGTGTTGCGACGAGAGAGAGGGGAGGGGTAGGATGGAGAGAGGAAGAGATATACCTCGACGGGAAACGAGAGGAGGGAGGAGCCGACGAGGTGACTGTCGCCGCCAAACCGCCGCCGGTGGTGGAGCCTGGAGAGGAGCCGCAGACGTCAGATGGCTATCCGCCCCACCGCAGGCCCAAACGCTCTCTCTGAAGCCGTTTCTGTTCTCAATTTCTGGGCTTGTTTCTTTGTCAAGCCCAAACAAAAAACAAATCTGGCTCCAAGTTGAAAGGCCACAATAGACTCATGGCCTTTATCGATCCAGCCCAATCACACCATGCCAGTGCATTGTCCGTATCTTTTTCTTCTTCAACACCGACTTAATTTCATTTTACAGGGCAGAAGGTGAATCGAACCCCTACGAGAGGTTATTACACTAGTAAATTTTGATATTAGTAAAATCACCATAGAAATAAATAATTAGTTGTAAATATGAATACTCATGTTAAGTCGAAGACTCGAACCTGATGAAGCCTAATCGATTAATCTTAAATCGCCTATACTTCAAAGAGGATTGTTTAAAATTTTTACTGACCCTTTTGTTATCAGCATTATTTGTGGCGAGCTGTTACTGAACTATACTCCGTCCTTTTTTTTTTCTTTTCTCAGAGGAAATGAAGCTCAGAAAGTACTGTAGGAGTTCAGGCACCGTAACTGAAGGAATCACGTGTATACCCGGTCCGCCGCAGGGAATCTCACACCTGTAGGCACACGTACGGCCTGTTCGGTTGCCCGTAACTGGCTGGGCTGGACGCTGGCTGATCTGGCTGATCAGCCCAGCCGTTCGGCTGCTCCACGAGCTGGGGAAAAAAATCGACGCCTGCTTGACGCTTCCCACACCGTTGCTGGATGGCTGGCTGATGGCTCGAGCCCGTTCAGCGCTGGCTGGATGGCTGGCTGATCAGCCCAGCCTCCAGCTCAGCCAGAAACGGGCAACCGAACAGGCTGGTAGAGGAGCCAAATTTGAGTAGCAGGGTGTTTGCAAGTTGCACCGGAACGGCCTGCTGGCCCATGAATAGTCACCGTCTCTCTAGGCCTGAAAATCTATTTCTGTAGTACTCCCTTCTTACCCGAACCCTGCACCAAGCTCAAACCAAAGTGAAATTGCTCCGCGCCCTCCGCTGCTGTCTGCGGCTTTCCCGTTGCAGTCATGGTACTATCGGTGCGTCAGGCTATCAGCGCGGTTTGGGTGAGAAAACCAAACTGATCATTTGAAATTCTTTGAAACTATCATTACTGGACTGACAAAAATAATAACAAGTTTAAATGGAGCTGGAACGCCCGATCAAATTTGAGTATACGTCTACCTTTCATCACCACGTAATATAGTAACTGTACAAAACTGCAAATAGTTTCAGGTGCAAGACCCAGCTGCTTGCAAGCAGGGGCACAAGTCATGGGGGTGGTAGCCGGAGCCAAGGAAGCCCCAGCAATAGCTAGAACATGGCATGACATTATACGGGGGTTTTTTTTTTTTTTGCGTGTGTGTGTTATACTGTATTTTCTCTTCTTTACTTGTAAAAAGGAATGGTCAGCTAAGCAGGCCTGATGTCCCTTGATGGTCAGACAAAAGTGAGCTCGGTGGGAATTTTACGGAGGCAGCACCCACTCTGTCTACGTGATGCTTCCTTTCCCTGCATATGACTCCGAGAACAGGGTTGAAACGGTAACTTTTCCTGGTGCACCAACAAAAAAGATGAGCCAGCCGCACGGACGATGATGAGAGTGACCTGACTTGACTGACCGCTGGGCGCATCCATCTGTTTGATCTGGTTGGAACGGCTCCCGCACCAATCAGCAGCTCTAAAAGCCCCATTTCGCTCACGGCGATGATGGAACTCTCCCAGCCGGGGCCCGTGCACTGCTCCAATGTTTAGCTCATAACCAGCCTTAGTACTAGATAGGAGTAGATACGTTGAACGATACTAGCTAGCGTCGTGTACTACACTACAACTGCGTGTGCTGCAGTAAAAAGATGCTGCAACGGACGATGAGTATCATGGGCATCTATCCTAATAGTAAATCATGTGTGTTGGTGGTGATGGACCGTGCACCCCACAGAGGAAAAGGTGACGACGGATGGCGCACTGGTTGAGGACCTACAAGGTGCGCACATCAAGCAAGCACGGTCGGTCTGATGTTTGCGCGTCCTTTCGGACTGAATAAGGTGGCTCCACGCCAATTATCTCGAAATGGACTCTGAATCGATGGGGAGGCAGCATCCATCCATCCATCTCCATCACCACCACCACTAGCTTATGTGACGAGAAATCAGGGGCCTGCGATGCGACGCATAAACTGCAAGCCACTGTGAGTAGATGCCGTTGCCGGGGGAATAGGCGAAAAAAGATACTGTAGCTATAGTTCAAAGCAGGTAGTAGCAGCAGAACCAGAACATACACCGTACCTGTTCTTCGGGAAATAACACGCGGTGGTCGAGAAATGACCATCACTCGCACCACTATAATGTGGAATGGTGGATTTCGAAAGACACCGGTGGACGGCCGGAGTCGCCGGACAGGCTCATTTGCGCGCAAAAGCGAGGCCGCAGCAACAGCCGCCGGAGGCACGGTTGCGCGCCGAAGCGAGGCCGCAGCAAACAGGCGAGCCAGTGCCAAAACCCAAAAGTGACAGGACCACCGGCGCCACGCACGAAACTTGCAAAGAAGCTCACCGGCAACGACCAGTCTGATCCGCCGCGAACAAAAGCGCAAGAGCGAAGCAGTAGAAGGATGATGGTCTCTCAACTCTCAAGTGGGCAGCGAGCGACCAGAGGGGAGGGCCCCTGGACTGCCGTGGGAACAGCGCTGCTGTCACGAGCCGTCCACCGTCCGATCCAGCTACAGGCAGCTGGGGCCCTTCTCTCTCTCTCTCTCTCTTGCACGGACGGACGGATAGTCACGCGCGGCTACCGAAACAGGCATGGAGAGGCAGGCACCATCACCAAAACGGTGGCCGTTTCCGTGGCCCCAGCGCCGTTGGATGTCATCGATGTCTGTTGCCGACTTCCTCACCTCGGGGACGGGGGAAAGAGGCCATGCACACAGCACACACAGAGGAGGGGCCATCCATGGCAATGGCAGGTGGCGCCGCTGGTATTGGGCGCAAACGGGGAAAGGACGAGAAAGAAGGGGATGACAGCGACATGCATGGGACGGCATCTCAACTGTACTACGGCAGCGCAGTCTGAAGTCGAACGCCATAGGGCGAGAAAGGAAAAGCAAAGCAGTCAGTACTCCTACGAGCGGCAGTCAGTCAGTCAGTCGTTCGTTCAGTCAGTGCGGCGGGGTCGGGTCCTCCTGTTGCGACAGCTACAGAGTTTCAGTACTTCTCCTCCAATGGAACAGTAGACACAAGGGTCAGTACTACCCCTAGCTTTCACTTCGCTGTGCGCACTTTACTCCAACAGTGGGCGATCAGAAGTTGCGCCCAAAGTGGTGGGTGCCAATCGCCAACGGACAACCGCTGACACGCGAGCGGAGTACTCCCCCTATTTTAAAACCAGAGATTTTTTCGAGCGGGACCATATGTTGTCAATCGCCCCTCATCGCCCCCCCCCCCCCCCCCCCCCCCCCATAATGCTGGGTCAGGATTTAGGCCCTGTTTGTTTCAGCTGGCTTTTCCAGCTGAAAAGCTGAAACAAACAGCAAATTTCTGATCTGCCTTTTGGAGTGTTGAAAAGCTGACTTCTGATGAAATGAACTAAAATCTGAAAAGTTTGCTGAGAGCTGCTTTTCTGACTTTTGGCATGCTGAAAAGCTTAATATATATTACAAAAGCCAACATTATAAATCTAACAGACAATTTTTCAGCTACTCAAACAGCCAACTTTTCTAAAAGCTCAAAAGCTCCAGCCCAAACAAACAGGCCCTTATACGTACTCACGTACTCCTCCTACATTGAAAATGTGTATCCTAAATTTCTAATCTGTGGTAAAAAAAAATGCTGGTAATGGAATGAAAATGTGTACCCTTAGCTATGATAAAAAAAAATTGTACTGGTGTGCCACGGTCGTGCTGGTTTCTCTCAGCAGCATCTTTTGCCTACCTAGTAGTTGTACGAAATCATTATCATTTCTCCTGGTAACTAGTATTTGAAAGTTGGGTTAGGATGACATTAAAAAAAAGTTGGGTTAGGATGGGGGTTGCTCTTGTAGGGTTGCACAGACCACAAAGATGGTCGGACCTTCACCCAATGGTTCATACATGTAACAAGCAAATTATTATTTTCACAAGAGCCTCATGTTCCAGCATATATATATTTCCATAATTCATGCCTGGCCTGAAACCAAAACGCGGGTTTAAGAATTTCATGAACCATGACGAATCCAGGTCGTAGTAGCAGTAGCAAATGACAATAACACCGATCATACAAGGGAGACTACAGAGAGACCAGCCATACCGGGTCTTCTGGTTTATCTCTCGTTTAATTAGAAGAGAACAACGGCTTCCGGCAAGCTCCAATACGTGAAACTGACACCAAATATCGGCCGCCGTCCCAGTAACCGTGCCGTCAAGCGGTCGGGGGGAAGTAGAACTGGCGGTCCGGGAACGGTGCCGGCGGGTGCGACGGCAGCGGGACGCCGCCAACGGCGGTAGAGAATCCTGATGATGCTGCAGAGTTGAGCAACGGCATGTGAGGGGAGCCCTGCATTTGCCATCCCCAATTCGGGAATGACTGGGGGGGACCCAGCTCCGGCCTTCGCTCCATAGGTCTTTCCTGCAGTTGCAACAGCACAATAACGGTTCAGCTAGCTGCACATCATTCACAGGAAACAGAAGAGTAAAAGAACCATAGGTTGTTCAGCAACTTTGGGTTTAAGATTTCTCCAGGATTATAATGTTTCTGCACGCAACTATAAGCAATTGACACCTATAGCTCTGTTCTCTGCGATACTTTCTGAAATCTAGAGCATCCTCAGGACTAAAGCCACAGCACGTGATCATCGTAGTACTACTTTAAGATGCATCCCGACTTCCCTAGTTACTGTCATGGAACTGTTAGACTGGATGACTGCAGAAAAAGATGCAAATTGCAGAACTGCCTGATTGAAACATCAATCGGTTCACAGGTGAAACAGTATCAGCCATTAGGAAGTACTCATGCTGAGGGTGCAGGCGGATACCTGTCCTCGTAGTACCAGGAAAAAGGCTGAATTTCCAAGAAACAAGACAATTCAGTGGAAATATCATAACCAGCAGACAATAGTTTTCCCATGCCAACAAAGCAAAACAAGGAACATAGGAAAGGGAATTGATAAACAGTTTAACTACTTAGTTGTATCAGTCTGAACATATTCTCTTATTTTTTTTCCATTTTGGGAACACGAGACATGTTCAGTTAACCTTGTGAATTCAACGAGGATTTCAGCGACTGATCGCGTAGGAGTAGCACTTTGCATATTTAACACAAGGGGTCTTGGTGATAGTACCTGGTAGTTCGGAAAGAAGCTAGGAGAAGCAGATGGGTACAAGCGCTGATGGTGAGGTGGTACTGCTGTGCTTTGATGATACATAGGCCACGGGGACGATGAGCTCATTGGCTACAGCAACAACACAACAGGTGTAAATATCGTAAGCTCAATAAGGTTATAGGTCTGGACCATCAATTAACATCTCAACCATAAAAATTCCTATGAATATTTATAGAGTAGTAGGAACTATCAAAGTTTCCATATGGATAGAAGACAGTTCAACCTAGTTGCTTCCATCTTAAGACTTTATTTTTCTGGGTACCATATAGCTACTGCAAGTAGAAAGTCATATAGAGATATGGAACCTAGCATTTAACTCCAGTGTAAACTTCAAGTCAGTTTACCTGAGAGGCCATCGTGCTTGAAGATACTGGGGAGTCACATGTTAGCTGGAGCCCAGATAAGGGATTGTTTCTTTTCGAGTCGTGCACATTGGGTTGTGAAATCCGCAAATCCAAATCAACCCCATCACCATCAACAATTGCTAAGAACATAGTGACAATCATTAGAAACAGCTGGGATGCTTTGGATAGTATGAATTTTTTTTTAAAAAAAAATCAAGCTGATGAAATACCCTCATTTTCGGTGTCGGGAAGAGCATCTCCCGCATTGTAGGAGCTAGGCTCAAAGTTAGTAACAGCTTCCCTCCCATTAAAACGAAGGGCTGCCCTGTCATATGCTCTAACAAATCCATCAAGTATGGAAGTCAGTAAAGTTGACGAAATCAGCAAGTCCCCCCCCCCCCCCCCCCCCAAAAAAAAAAAAAAAAAGACAGTGAAACTTTGTGTACCTTGCAGCTTCAATTTCGCTGTCAAAGAGCCCAAGATAGACGTACCTGCATGTAAACTCCAGTTTTGAGATACCAAGGGATGCCTAGACAAGGTAAACTTTGACAAAAACTGATTCTTGACTAAGTAGTGTGAGAATTGCATTGATTACAAATGCAGAGATGTGAAATCTAGTGGTTGCTGCAAATAGATATGTATCATATTGTTAGGTGCCATGGCAAAATGAGTAGGAGAAGTGTCTCTTTCACTAATACAGCCAAGGCACGCTAACTACTAGCAGCAAGGTTTATAACTACAGCGATTTGTCCAAAATCACCTAGTTTTATTCCCTGCAGTCACCTAAACTAGGCATGGATATTTCGCCCAGACAAGATAATCAAACATCACTGCTGCAGATTTTGCTTATAAGCAGAGTAACAACAATTGAACTAGACTACAGAGTAGACATATGAAAACCAGGTACTACAATATATGGTCAAATTTTATCGTCTGCTTACTTCTTGCCAAGAAGCTGCCCCATCCTCGCCTCCCAGCGGCCGCACTTGTGCAGCGTGACGCCACGGTATTTGGAGCTCCCCCTTGCGAAACCCGTGCTCTGGCGTCGGAGTATGTGCACAAACTCTTCCTTGGTCCAATTCCTCATCTAAAGATCAAACCGATAAATTCGCTGCAAGATTATTGACCACAAAGACCCATATGACTAATCTGATGCAAAGCTGTTACCTGCTTCAAATCCTCCTCATAGTCACTCAGAGTGAAGTTGATGTCCGCCTCGAGCCCGCGGAACTTGATCGCTGCACGATCATAAGCCCTGCACATTGCATACTTACCATTTCAGTTTTCTTAAGGATCAAAACGGAGGTGACAAGAATTCAGACAAAGCCCAAGCTCCAAACCTCGCAGCGGCGTGCGCGGTGTCAAAACCACCTGAATAAAACAACATCAGAACATCGAAACCAGATCAAACTAATCAGCAGTTAATAGAGCTGGAGTTTGAACATGCGGTCTTACCTAAGTAGACTTGCTTCCCGCAATCCCTGCCCAAATCAAGCAGAAGCAGCAGGCAATGATTAATAACAGTTGAATGAATGAACAGAGCAAAAATGAATAAGGAGATGATGATTACGAAGCAGAGGAGAGCGAGATCAGAGGCTCACCAGATGTGCGACTCCCACCGTCCCGTCCTCCTGTAGAAGGTGACGCCCCTGTACTGCGAGCTCCGCGACCTCGGCCCGCGCCGCGTCTTCTTCGCGGCCACCACCGGCCGCTGCGCCACGACGAGATCCTCGGCGCGGCGCGGCTGCCACACCGGCACCGGCGCCGCCACCGGCTCCGGCTCCGGCTCGGCCAGTGGTGTCGGCACCGGGAAGAGCTGCCGCGTCATGAATCCAGTTGAGGCGGCAGCTGGCGCCGCGAGCTCGCCGGAGCAGTCCTCGTCATCGGGGCTCCCGAGGAGGCCGAAGCGGAAGCCGCCGTCCCCGGAGTTGAGGACGGAGGAGCTCGACGTGCCCGAGTCCTCCGGCGACTCCACATTGAGATCCAGCACCATCTGCGATCCGGAGCCCACACAGGAGCCAAACGCTTGCTACCTCCCCGCTTAAGCTTCACCTCACCAGTGAAGTCAACCGGCAGCCACCACCGCGTGCTCCACGCCTCAAGCTCGATCGGCGGATTCGATCGATAAACACAAAGCGTCTCTATGGCGCCGGAGCAGGAGCGCAGGAGCAGCAGCGATAAGTAGCGATGTGGGAGGAGGAGCAGTGGGTGGTGGTGGTGGTGGCCATGGGGGTGGGGTGAGGGTGAGGAGGACGAGGACAGAGAGGAGGGGAGAGGTAGGGGGGCAGAGGGAGAAAAGGAAAGGGCGATGGGACGTCGAGGAGGCGAAGGGTATCAAAGGTAAACTATTTTTGTGCAGGCGAGCTTCGCTACGGGCACGCGCGCCTCCGCAACGGTGATTGACGTGTCGTGCGCCGGCTCGCCTCTGTGTGTTACCCGTGGGTTTTCAGCTGTTTCATAGCACCTCGGGCCTATTCATCTTCTATCTGCGAAAGAGTGATTAGGCATGGTATTATTTGGTGAAAATATTACTCTAGAGCTTTCATTAATATAAAATGAGCATATATTAATTAATTTTATTTGAAATAAACTACTTTAAAATATACTAGTATTAACTCAAAGTAGTTTTTACCTGACATCAAGCTCTAATATAGACATTTTTTTACGAGGAAGGCTCTAATATAGACATGAAAGGTCAAACATTTAACGGATACAAAAAGAATACTTAAAATTTGTTTAGTATATTAAGCTACGATGTAAAGTTAGTTCTTATAAAATGAAGTCTGGTGCAACTAAGTGACACACGAGGTAAATATTGATACGTATAAAATAAGCAAACTGAAAAAAAAGCCTAATCTACTAGTCTAGACTATGTAGTGACAATAAACATACTACAACTTGACATTATTTTAATATTTAAGCCAACCATGTCTCGACACTTTCGGAATTATTAGTGTATCTTTTTTTGATACATGAAACAAACATAACAATTTAGATCAAATATAGTATTACTAAATTAACATTCTATATGCAATCAAGCAGTAGTAGTACAACATTTTCGATCCGCAAAGCTGGCAACCACGTCCACAAACCCACCCGCAATCCCCGATCACTGGAGTAGTAGTACTGGCCAATGAGCAACCGACAATGGCGTTGTGCACCATGCAGATCGCTGGCCACCATCCTGCTTTCTTTCTTTCTTGTTTCTCCCACTGGCTGACCCCCGGCCAATAATGCGAGGCCAGCCACGATCAACTTCTGTTGTACGACTAGCGCTTATGCAATAAACAAAACAGCGCGAAACGCCGTACGCATCGCACACATTTCAAAAGGGTGCATTATTGGTCTTAAACAAACCTCCGAAATTACTTACCTCGCTCGTAGGGGCCTGTTTGTCACAGCTTCTGGACTGAATTCTGGGTTCTGCTTCTGACACTGTAGCTACAGAAAAAACACTGTAGCAGAATTCATTTTCGGCTAGGATTCATAATCCGCGAAAACGTAGCTTCTCATATTCTGATACTGTAGTTACAGTAACCTACTGTAGCAACTGTAGTAGAAGCAGAAGCTGGAATCTATTTTGCCAAACAGGAAACACTTGCTACAGTAACAATATGCCCAAGCCACGGGCGAAGCGCCGGGGGAGCTGAGCTGAGAGAAGAGAGAGGCGTCGGTCAAAACGGCCCGTCCGTGCAGCTGAGAGGCGTGCCGCCGCCCGTCCGTCACCTCGTCGCCGGCGTCGTCGCAAGCCCGTCTGTCCTCGCGCGCACGAGGCATCGGCCTACCGCGGCGGCCGTGCTCCGTTTGACCGCGCCGTGCCCTGCCGCCGCCGCCGGCGTCGCCGCGTCCTGCACCGCGCGCACGTACGCGACGAAAACGCGCGGCCTCGCGAGGGGAGCACGAGGCGCGGCCGTTGGTTGGCTGCAGGTAACGATCGGATCCAGAGCCTTCACCGCGCGACCGCGACCGCAACTCCCAACGGACCCGAGCGGTAGGCCGATCTGCGCCGTGTATCGGCGAGTCAACAGTTGGGCACCCCTCGATGGACGGCCGACGTGACTCAGGTCCGGACGGTTTCGTACGGGGGCCCCACGCGTGATGGGCGCAATTATTCCCGCGTCCGTGCCGCCACAGGTGTACCTGTCCGTGCAACTGTGCCGTTCGTCGCGTCCGCCGGGCAACGTCGCTCGTTACGTTTCTGGAAAAATGCCGAGGCGCGTTTGCGCGTACGTGCGGACGGACGGGGCGGACGGAGCCGTGGCCGGAAACGGGAAGCCCTATCCACGCGCTCGCGCGACGGAACATGCGGTGATCGAGCCGAGCCGAGCGGATCGTGAAGAGAGGAGGAGGTGCGGGCCGGCCCATGAATGGGCTGTCTCGGCGGCACAGCGCTTTTTGACTGGCTTGATGAATGGTGAATGACCTGACGGAGCGGTCAGATGGATGGATCAGTGAACGAACGACCGTCTTGGCTCGGCTGGCCCGAGAGAGGGTTACGTACGTACTCCACGTAGGAGAGTACTCCGGCCGTGCGCCGTGCGCGATCGATGGATGGGAACGTGGAGCGAACCCGTGGCCGCCGTATCGTAACTGCGAGATCGCGACGGATGGCGTCGCGATTACTTACTTAATCGGCCGGGATCCCGAGGCTTTGGTCCGACACTCGTCTGACTATTGACTAGGGCCGGTATTAGTTACTAGCAGTACCGAGATTAGTCGTCGTCACGCATGAGAAAGTATCAGTCCTGATTGAGTTTGCATATTATTTTTAGCGTTGTGACGTAGGAGTACGTCCCATCCCGATCCCGGCTGTACGATTCGATTTGTTTTTTTAAAGTTGACTTGTTCTTCTTTGAGAACTTCGAGTGGCAGCAATGGGTTGATGATGGATGGCTCTCGATTATAAGCAGCGGTTTTTTGGGCTTTTCTGCACACTTTGTCTTTCTCTTTACGATACGGTTTTTGGTGCTGCAGATGATTAGGTAGCAAAATTTGAAATTCCTGATCAATAAAAGGGTACAGTGGTGGAGTTTAACATTGCTTTGCACGGTTTTCTTTTTTCTTTTAAGCTCCTTGCACGGGTTTAATGACCCAAACAAGAAAAGGCCTAAAGGGCCTAAATGTTTTTTTTTTGAGACATAAAGGGCCTAAAACACACAGAACAGATATAGAAGCACAAAGGCCTAGCCCATTTGTTCTGTCTAAATTAACTGCTATCTCTTAAAAAGAAAGATCTAGTACCACAAAGGCCCAGCCCATTTACTTGATCTAGACCCTAGGGATATAAACGCTTTGCCCACTCCTTGTCTGCAAACCCTTCCGCCGCCACCGCCGCACCTAGCTCCAGCGCCCTCGCCGTCGGCCGCCTCTACTCCTGCGCAAGGGTCACCTTTCGTCGATCCAACATGGGGTTCGTTACCTTTCTGATTTATCGATCTGTTACCCTGGAATTTTGATGCTGCTTCGTGGTTTTTTTTGCTGTTTCTATAGATCTGTTAGATGCATCGCTCAACTCATTATCTTGTGATGCATCATCTATGGTGTTATCTTTCCCTGTTGGTTCTGAATTTTGACTTAAACTCCTAAGAAGTTAACATTAGTGCGATCTACGTACGAAATCTTTGCGTCTTGTAGCTTTCAGGATTTGAGCGAGTTGCTAACGATAGGTTTCGGACTGGTATACTGAGGCCATAGACTGAGATGATGACAATAATGCAAATTGTAGAGCATGATGTTTAGCATTGTCTTAACTTTGCTTCAGATCAGGAATGGTCGTTGGCTACCTTTGAGTGCATAAACGTATTATCCACCCAAGCAACTCTTTCAACACTTATGTAGATTAACTGAAAATTTGAAATGGTTATGCTTAACAATCTTATGCTTCTTTTTTTATGTCCTGATTGTTAACCATATACTCCCTCCATATTTAATGACGTTTAGGACAATGATTGTGTTATATTTACTGTAAAGTCGTTGCTCTAAATGTCATGTTAATAAATACAGAGGTAGTAATCAACAGTGGATACTAGAGTAGCATAGTATTATCTTAGAGATCCTTTGGCGACTTATTCTAGGGGCTGAATATATACCATGCCTGTCTTCAAAGCTCTTGTTCTGGCATGATTGAACTTGCTGAATTTCTTAAAATGATATGGACTTAGTGGAGGCACACTCTCGTTACTTGTAGACTAGAGTGATATTATTGGTATGAAGCTCACTGCTTTATGAAAACATGTTAGTTTATTGTGTTCTACATGTGCTGTCATTCTGTCAGTTATAAACAAAGTTTCAATGTCAATCCCCACATTAGTTTCTTTGAGACGGTCTTTAGAAATTTATGTATTTTCACCGTTCCTTCGTTCCAGCTATGGTCTGGTTCATGTAGTTAGCTCTTGTGGTTGGCCTGGATATAAATGGAATGTAGATGTTTCAGTCTTTGGGCTGTTGTATTCGAAATTTGAAGTTTCTACTTCTTGGCCAAATAAAACTCAATGGGAAAGTTATCCGAAAGCACATCTTAGGAAGTCATTGAGAACAGATCTTAAGCCATAACAGTTTAACTATATTTCTGGTTTTATAATAAAAACTGCATTTTGCTTAATAGTGTTTACCTACTCCTTTGTTCCTTGAGCAAGTGTTGGTCATCTTATTCTGCCTATTTTTAATAAAGGGTGGCTATGGAATTCCTCTCAATTCCTATGTTGTGCTAGTTGATTTTGTTATTATTTTCACCTTCTTCTTTAACTTCCTTTTTGTCCTTGATGTTTATTACTGAAATACCAAAGCTGGAGTCTTATTGGGTACATTTGGTGCTCATGTACATTTCATGAATGCTGATGTTTGTGATTTCATTGCAGTAAGACACGTGGTATGGGAGCTGGGCGCAAGCTCAAGACCCACAGAAGGAACCAGAGGTGGGCTGACAAAGCCTACAAGAAGAGCCATCTTGGCAACGAGTGGAAGAAACCCTTTGCTGGTTCCTCTCATGCAAAGGGCATTGTCCTTGAAAAGATGTAAGTTCATTAGTGACAGCACTATAGTTACTCATTTATTCTGAATAACAGCCTATAACTAACATGCACTTCTTCTTTGCAGTGGTATTGAGGCTAAACAGCCGAACTCTGCTATCCGTAAGTGTGCTCGTGTCCAGCTGGTGAAGAACGGCAAGAAGATTGCTGCCTTTGTGCCAAACGACGGTTGCCTGAACTTCATCGAGGAAAACGTAAGCTCCATTTCTCCACTCGTAAAACGCCGTTATGAGCTGACGATGTTGTCCGCCTCTTTTGCTCACCGTTACATCTTGCACTATCTCTGTAGGACGAGGTGCTCATCGCCGGGTTCGGTCGGAAGGGTCATGCTGTGGGAGATATTCCCGGTGTCCGTTTCAAGGTCGTGAAGGTCTCTGGTGTTTCCCTGCTCGCCCTCTTCAAGGAAAAGAAGGAGAAGCCAAGATCTTAAATCACTGCCCTTCGATGCAATCTATTTATGGTTTTGTGTCGTGCATGGAGGCTCTTTCTTATCAGAACTCATGTTGAGATGAACCTACCAGCTATGAAGCCATAGTTTTGTCGAGTAAAAATCTGAATTTGAATTCTTTGTATAAAACTCTTAGTCATTGTCCTAGCATTGTTTATGGTCATTTCTTGGTGCTAGTATGGAGTTTCTGGAATATCTGTTCGTATAAGCTTGGTTGTAGTGTTCTTGTCGGTGAAGTGACTGATGGAAATCGATTGCTCGTGGCTGCTAGTACTCTTTCATCTCATCTGGACCGTTGGCGGCGGGCTCGAACGTTTTGAAATGTGTCCGGCTCTCCATGTCGCGGCTGTCACGAAGCTGAGGCAGTTCAGCTTCCACCAGCAGGAGCAGCGGAGATCTCAATACTGAGATGGTCCGGCGCGGAGTTTCCCACAGGTCGGTCGGACCGGGTGGAGCCCCGGGCCGTCCCTATCCGTGCCAGGTCAGCAGCCTACTTGGGCCCGCCTTCTGTAACCCGTACCTACGAGTCCCCTGTCACCTCCGCGTACAAGTGGCTTCCAAGTGGGCCGGTCTGCAGATTTACCTCCTCTGGGCCGTCGTGTCAGAGTCTCCATCCGACGAGACCGCATCGTGTCGCGGGGGCCGCGAGCCGTGACCGAAACAAACGAACCCTTTTGCCTCGGCCGTGTGGCCCGTGTTGTACAATAAAGAGGTCAGGTCAGGTGAACCCCAAGTCTTGTGTTCGGCTCGGCCCGACTCCACTCGACTCAGCGCGGCGGCCGAAGCTCAGCTCAGCGCTGTCCCCCTCCCCTGCTCCGGCCAAGCTCCCCGCCGCCACCGCCGCCGCCGGCGAGACTCACAGGCCGCCTCATCGCATGGAGATGGCCCCCGCGCCCGTCTCCGGTAACCCGCGCTCGGTGGAGGAAATCTTCAAGGACTTCTCCGCCCGCCGCGCCGGCCTCGTCCGCGCCCTCACCTCCGGTAACTCCAGCTTTCCCTGCCTCGTCTCCCTCCCTCGTAGCAGCTGCTCGTCGTGCACAGATCTAACGGTGCGCTGTCTCCTCGTGTCGTCGCCGGTGCAGAGGTGGACGAGTTCTACGGTCACTGCGACCCAGGTGAGTTGAGATCGATCTGCCGCCGAGCTGTTCTCTGGTGCGTGGAATGGTGGATCCGGGGAGGGGCTGAGCGGATCGGGAATTTGTTTGCGTGCGTGCAGAGAAGGAGAATTTGTGCTTGTACGGCCTCCCCAACGGGACATGGGAGGTGGCGCCGCCGGCGGAGGAGGTGCCGCCCGAGATGCCGGAGCCGGCGCTGGGAATCAACTTCGCCCGCGACGGCATGCAGCGCCGCGACTGGCTCTCTCTCGTCGCGGTCCACTCCGACTCGTGGCTCCTCTCCGTCGCCTTCTTCTTCGGCGCACGCCTCACCGCTAACGAACGGTATCGATGCTATTCCACCGTGGACCTTCCGAATTCGATTTCGAGCAGTTGCCTTGTTTTGGATGGGGAAAATGGAATGCGTGTTTTCTCCTCCAACGGATGGTTTTGGTAATTCGGTTTCTTCGCCTTTGGTAGACTATCTGCTTGATGAATGTTAGGTGGCTGGGGGTTATGCGTGTTCGAATTGATCATCTATTTATTTGTTTCACTTGGTGCATATGTGCGCATGTGCACATGTTTATTGTGCTCGTCTTTTTGTTCCCTTTGAGTGAATTGGGGGTCATGCTTTGTGGATGAGCTCGCTTTATTGACCCTTTTCCTGTAGCTAACAGAACCTTGATCCTTTACAACTGATGGCGATAGAGTACTTCATAGGATTCGATGTAGGTGTTGCCAAAACCCTGGGTCCATCAATCTATTCCGAGTGGCGATCCTTTTTTCCACTTTAGGTCAGAAATCATGTAAACAAGTGGATGGAGATCTTCTGCTGTTGTTGCTCCATCCTTGCATGTTCAAATGTTTTAGGGATTTAACGTCAATCCCACTTTCTTTTGGTTGCTGTGATGCACATCTTGTGGAACCGAAGATTACATTGGCATCTACAAGCCAAAAGCCTTCTTCTATCTTGATTGCTGATCCATTCACTTCAGCACACATTCATAATAAGTTTTCATAAATGCATTGTGGTGACTGGCGAGCTTGTTATTTGGTGGTTAGCAATACTGTGCATGTAGAGCAGGAAATAAAAGCTCTTTCACCAAGCTTAATAAGAATATATGGTGAATAGAACCAGTGACCATTGATCTTTGATTTTTTGTATAGCATTTTACAATGTACCTTGCTCGTTTGTTCAGTTGCCGCATGTTTGCCTGGAAACAGAGTTGCTTATTGAAAGGCTGGGAAACTATACAGAGGCTAGTGGCACAAATTTAATACTTAGTTTTCAGTTGGGGTGAGGTTTGTTGAAAAAAAAAAATGCTTAAAGGGTATTAATTGACTATTGACATGTGTTTATATTCGATGACAATAGTTTCTGATCTCGTCAATTTGTTAACATATTTTCAAGGAGAATTTTCCTATCCTATTAGCAACTTAAAATGACTCGGGGTTTCCCCCCTCTTTCAGGATTTTATTATGTATAAAATAATTGTCTAGTATAAACAAATAATTTGATTGTTTCCTCCAATACCTTTTAGGGATCTCTTATTTTTATTCGCAGCACTTAAATTGTCACCCTTCTCATGTTTGAATTCCAAACAGTGTCAAGGGTCAGTTTTTTTTTGTTCCAACACCTGTTGTTCTTGGGCGAAACGGCTGCTCTGTGGCATGTTCCCCTTCTTATGAGAATCAGTGAGAATTTATGCACATTTAGTCTGCTGTATGCCTTTGCCAGCTGCCTTGCGAAGCAGTTCATTTCTGATCATTTTCATTTGCCACACATTTTTCGCAGTTTCAGTTTGCATAGTTTGGCTCTTGGATTCTTAGTTGCCTCTACAAATGAGAAGGCAATGAAGTTAAACATTCAGAAAGAATAGGATCTATCACCTCTCACATAACAACTATTCGTTTTAGTTGTTACATCTGCTGTAAGCCTGTTCTGTCATGTCAATACTGTGGCATAGATTCTGATTTTCTTTTCCCCTTTACTCTTCGTCTATTGAGGAAAACCATTTGGCCCACTATGTAATTATACCTTTTCGCTGTGTTAACATCCTTGGATATTATATCAATGATAATGATATTCTGACTACTTGATTCCGAACATAAATATATGCATTGTTTCCCAGGAAGCTAATTAGACCATTCGGTACATACACTGTTCACTTATTACCAGTAGTCAATTTACATCCTGTGACCGTACCGGCTAGTTTGAACAATTTCAGTATAAAGTCCGGCTCTATGTTTAAAGTAGTTCCTATATCTTGGATCTTCATTGTGTGTTGAATCAATTTTTCTGACCAAAAGAGACAATTTTAGATCCAGACTGGAAATCAATTGCATAAGAAATTTTTATTGTCAAATTTATGTGAAATCTTAAGCTGAATCGCTGATTCAATGATTTGCTCTTTTTATATCTCAGGAAGCGGTTATTCAGCATGATTAATGATCTTCCAAGTGTCTTCGAAGCATTCGCTGACAGGAAGCACAGCAGAGATAGGTCTGGTGTCGATAGCAGCGGCAAATCCAGACATTCATCAAAGGTGCCATATTCATCCTTTCAATAGTTTCTGTTCTAATTTCAGAAGCTGGAAATCGAGCTGTTGATGTTCCAACAAACTTAACATGAAAATGGTTTCAACTTTCTTATATAGAGAGGAAGCGATGGCCATGCGAAGAAGTCTAGGGCACCTCCTACTACCGAGGAGTATGACGATGATGAAGATGAAGATCACAACGAGACCTTTTGTGGAACCTGCGGCGGTCTCTACAACGCGAACGAGTTCTGGATCGGTTGCGACATCTGCGAGCGTTGGTTCCACGGCAAGTGTGTAAGGATAACCCCCGCTAAGGCAGAGCATATAAAGCACTACAAGTGCCCTGACTGCAGCTCAAAGAAAATGAGGCAGTAGAATGCAGTGTGCACCTGTTGTCGCCACTGACCCATCTGATCTGATCAAACCATACTCCGCCCCAAGGTCGCAGCTAGCTGATGTGAATCTCTTTAGATGTTGTCCTGTTATGTGGTAGGAAGAGGCAAAGGACTGATAGATACATGCTCATCGCTCCTTTTATGAATGGCTCGTTACCTGTTGTCTTTGTTCCTGTTCCTTGACTGTCTTTGTGCCCCTTCAGTGACGAGTGATTTTTATGCTTTAGTAGCGGTATAAGTGGTTTCGTGTTGCCGGACTGGTCCTGTCAAATGTAGGGTAGATATATATCTTTCAGGGTCTCATCCTTTCCTCACCGGGCCGGCTGATCTGCAGGCTCCGGCTGTCCAGCCCCAGAGGGCAGCGGCCATGAGGGGAAAAGACATTATGCTCGTTCTCACTGATGGCTGGGTTATGTCATTGCTGCATTGCATGTGCTGACTCGTCATGTAAATTTTTTCTTTGGAGGTCGAGGCTGAATAAGTTTTTTTCGCTTGCATGTACAAGTAGTCTATCATCCTAAGGATGCATGCGTTGTTGGACCAGGAGAGTAACTTGGCATGCTGCTCTATGCCCAACTCAAGATTTTGCTGAAGGGAAATGCATATTTGCACATAATAAAAATCGATTTACTCTGAACAAAGATACATTTGGATGGTAGATGGCAAAGGAACATCCATCAGGTCTGATTGATCGTCTGTGTTATGCAGGGAACTTATGCCGCATGCAGTATTTATACAAACCAAATTTCTAGAGCTAATCTCACAGGAATTTCGTACAATAGTAAGAGAGCCTGACTCTCTGTTTACACAATTTCTGTCCCCCCCCAACCCACCCACCCACACACACACACACTAAAACAACTATATTATATCCTTCCGTGCGAAGCACGCCTGCCAAACCCAAGAGTTATAAAACTTTGGCGAAGATATGTCCGTCGATCTACTCAACCACCATAGCATGGCGAAGAAGGCACGCAACAACGAGATCGAGGCGGCGGCGCCGAGAAAACCAGTCACGAGGAAGAGGAAGAGGAAGAGTGATGAGATCTAGCGCTGCAGGGGGTGCGGAGCGGAGCACCCCTACCGCCGAACCCTTACTAGTACAATGAGGGCCTTTATTTTTTATTCTTTTTTAGGTAATACAATGAGGGCCTTTAGTGGCGGTCGTTTTGGCCTAGCAGCGGCGGACGACGCGAGCGCCACTGGGCCCCGCTAGAGCAGAATGCCAATCGAGGTTCGAACCGCTCCATGATGGTTAGGTTAATGGATGGCCCGCGGGTCGATTAGGGTCGCACCTTAATACTCTACGTCCCGCGCAGCTGCTCAGCTCCTTCACAGCCTGGCCACCGCGATGCACGCGCTGCTGGAGGGCGTGGTCGCCGAGGCCATCTTCACCTTCCTCGGCCTGCAGCTTGACCCGAGGAACGTGTGGCACCGGGGATGGGTTATGTGCTCACCGGCCACCTCTATTCGGCGCCTCCATGAACCCTGCACCCGGAAAGGACGACGGCGGCTCACGACAGCAGCGAGGCCGGCGGCGCGGTAGGTGGCTAGTTTGGGAGCGCGGGTTCGGTTCGACCCTCGGGTCGATGGGTTCCAAGGCCCACGTAAACCGCCCTCGTTCCGGTTCGAGTCGCCCCGCTTTGTTGCCAAAATTAAGGGGCGGGTCGATGAACCGAACGGAAGAAGATCGTCTGATGTGCCTCCTCCATGCCTTAAGTGTGACTTTAAGCAACGTGAGCCGTCGGATCGAAGTGCAATGGACAAGATTCGTCGCTACAGTGAATTGACACTGTTTCTACAGTTTCTCCGAACAGTAAATTTGATACTGTTGCTACAGTGTTTACTACAAATTACTGTACGCTATACTTATTTTACTGTTTAAAAAGCGCCCCCCCCCCCCCCCTCCTGCCGTGAATCACCTCTAAGGCAGACAATCCGCGCCCGAACCGAACGGGTCGCCCCGAACCGTCCTCAGCGCTAATGAGATCCATCAGGTGGCAGCGCCGAGAAAGCCAGCAACGGCGAGGAAGAGGAAGAGGAGGAAGAGAGGAGCCAGCACTGCCGCGTCAGGCATGTGCGACGACGTCATCCGCAGCATCTTCGCCCGCCTGCCGGCGCGCACCTTGGTCGCGTCCATGGCGCTCTCGTCGCACCACCACCGCATGATTCTGTCCCCGGAGTTCATTAGCCTCCACCGCCGCCTCGGCCCGCCGCTGCCGCACCCGCACATCGCCTGCATCGCGAAGGCGAAGATAAGGAACTGCAGCGGGCAGCACGTAGTAAGCGGGTTCCATCGCTTCCACGTCGCCGGCGAAGGGATCGGCTGCGACGGCCCGATGCGATCGCTTGCCGGGTCAAGGTACATCAAGAGGAAGTATGTCAACACATGCAACGGCATCGTGCTCCTTGCCGCCTCGCGGTCGCGGAGCTGCGTGCTCTGGAACCCCTGCGTTGCCAACAGCGAGAAGGAAGTGACCATCCCTGATTCAACGAGCGTCTTGGGATTTGGATATGGCACCAAGAGCCAAACCTACAAATTGCTACTATCGCGGAGGTGTAAAGGCAACTCCAACTATGATGATACACATCTTAAAACTATGATGATACACATCTTAAAGGTCTTCTGGTCTACTCACTCCGTGACGCTGGGGAGCAACCTCTTCCATTGCGGGCTGTGCCTGTGTTATCCGGCAAAAAAGATGACGAAGGATTCTTGTACAAGCCGCGCTATTATTCTGATAAAGTCCTTATTAACTCACTTTACATAGACGGCAAAATTTACATCTTTCATGTCAAGAAGGAGGTGGTTCTCGCTTTTGATGTTGATGACGAGACAATTACTGTCGTTATCATGACCCCCGGGTACCCTTAAGACCAAAGGGCCGAATAACCTGACAAGGGTAGTCGGATCAGCCCAGAAGAAACCGAGTAGTCCACTATACAAGATGGAAGGTTCTACTACTCGGATGGATGTAGGAAAGGCTTCTTGCATTGTACTCCAAGTATTTCCATGATGTAACCGATTAAGACTCTTTCCATGTAACCCTGTACCTCGGACTATATAAGGCGGGCAGGGATCTACTCTCAAACATACACAATCAATACCACGACATACAGGACGTAGGGTTTTTATCCTCCGGGAGGCCCGAACCTGTCTAAACTCCTTGTCTCGTGTTCACCATCGTATTCTTGGTCCCTTCGCCCCCATAACAAATCTATCGAGGTCCTATAACCTCGACAGTGGCGCGCCAGGTAGGGGGTGCGCTGGAATCCTCCGTCGAGTACGATGCACATCATCTACTGCAGTGAACTTCGTCAAGTTCGTCGAGGCGGCCGCTACGCGCCGCTGTTCTGTCGCTGAGTAAATCGATTACTCGGCGCGTTCACAAACTTAAGACATGCAGGCGGCTTATGCGACGAGATGTCCCCTGCATCAAGCGGCTCTGAATCTCTCCGCCTGAGTTGCTCGGCGAGCCGGCGTATCTATGAGCAACCAATCTGCCCAAGTCCCGAGGCGACTGGCAGGGCGACACCCTAGTCTTCGTGTTGTTTCACAACTTCGTGGAGACCAAAACCTACTTCGAGTAGTTCTCGCCGACTCAGCCGACTCAGAGCGTATCTGGATGCAAGCCAAGGCAGAGTTCCAAACCAAGTCGGAGACAAAGCTGCAGCTTTCCATCGACAAAAGCCGTGTTGCCTTACGACTCCAAGTCCCTAGGCAAGAGAGACTACTCTGGTTACGTGAGGAAAATCACCATAGGGAAGATTCTTTCTTGTTTCTAATCAAGCTTTCTTTATTTCTTTATTGATTCCTATAATCAATTGATGAGTGATCTACTCATTACGTGAGTACTACCCTGTTTTACGAGGTACACATGATCACCAGCACGTCAACAATAGGGATGGCTCATGGCCCGCCGACTCATCTCGGCGACTGGGCGTATCTACTGAGGACATCCGAGTCTATGCTCCGAGCTGAACAAACAGCGGCGACAAGTCATGCAGCTTGAGTTGATCAAGCTAGCAACCTTCGCTTTAGGATGGAGACAATATTGCTCGTTCAGGACTTGTTCCTGTGTCCATTGCTCTCATGATCATAGCAGAGTTCTCACACAACCAGATCAACAGAGAAGATTTATTCTTCCTTTTCTATTCATGCTTTCCATATTTTATTGCTAATTACTCTAGCTTATCTGTCCTCACGTGATGCTGCTTGACTTGAATACGAGTCTCACGAATTAGTGCTCTGTTTCTGCATGTACCTGATAACACCTGATCGCGGAGGCCGGGGGCTGATTGAGTTCGACTTCAACACATCAGACGTTCATGAGTCGACTCCCCGACTACCCGGTGTCTACGCCGGCCTCATCAGGCTCCGGCAACTACTCGGCGCATGATCGATGGTGATCTCTCTGTCGCCACGGCCGCTCCACGACGTGCGGCGGCGAGCACTCCGACATATAGCGTCACTCGGCCACGGTGGCGCGTGTTCCGCCGACCCGGTGTTCCCAAGGCTTCAAGTCTCGAGCGAGCAGGCTACTCCGGAGACGGGAGAAAAATCAGCATGCACACGCACACAAGAGAAGCTTCTTTCCATTCTTTATTCTTCTTTTCTGCGTTATATTATCCTTAAGCTATCTGATTAACAACTGATCAAGTGATGGCTTTTCTGAGCTTTGCATGCTTGAGTTACGTCATGCTAGAAGGTCCGAGTAGTTGGCTTTGACTACTACTCGGCCACTGCGGCCGCCCAATGATTACGTCATCATGGCGTCTACCCGTCGTACAACGACGACCTCTCGGCCACAGCAGCAAACGCTGCGTACAGCTACACGTACACTTATACAAGAACTTGGCGTACTCTCGCCAACAATGATATTGGAGTTCATCCCTATCAGGGAATTCTATCTCTTACTTCTTTATTTGATTTATTCAATTAAGTTAATTAATACTCTACTGATCACCATCAAGAGCTTCTTAAAAAGCACCAGCTAGATATCACTTGAAGCTGTTGCAACGGCTTTATGGAGGTGTCATGCAGTACCTTCTATCAAAAGGGACACTCATGCTCCCCCGCCGACTGAACTGCTGCAGCCGCAACCTGATGCACTAGAAGCCATAGTTGTAGACAACACCGAGCATCTGGAAGAAGACGACTGACGGGTGCCTTACATCAACTTCATTGTACACAGCAGGCTCCCATGGTCAGCAACTTCTCCAGGACATTCACTCGGGCGTTGTGGCAATCACGCAGCCTCGCGTGTTTTAGTCGACAAAGCCTATTGACAGGGTTTCTATTGACTCACCGTCGTCTTGGATGCTGAACACCTTGTTCAAACATACGAAGGATGTCAGTACTTCATCAGCAAATTCACATACCGGCATAAGCTTTACAAACCATACCCTCAACATGGCCCTACGCAGTCTGGGGGCTTGACATGGTCGGGTCCATAAAAGCTCAAGGTGAATTCACTCACCTACTTGTTATGGTCGACAATTCACTAAGTGGATTCCTGGAATTATATTCGCTGATTGGATTTCATAATATTGGCCATCTGGATTTCTCAATATTGGCCATTTGGATTTCTTAATATTGGCCATCAGGATTTCTCAATGTTAACTGTCTGGATATGAATATTGGCCATCGGGATTTCTTCAATTAATAATGGCATCCTATATTATTGGATTTCTCAATATTAATGGCCTTCTAGGAGCTCCGAACATCAAGCCTCTGAATTTTATATTACTTCTGGAACTCTGAGTGAACTCTGAGTATTGGATTTCTGGATATTATTCAATTTCTGGACTTCTAGTTACTGGATATCTCAAATCTGGATATTTACTCTTGAACTTCTGGGATATTCATCTATGGCATTCATTGTCTTACACATTCAGAGAGTATTGACTTAATGGGATACTCATCTCTCGATTTTCTTATTGATTAAATGGGAATATTCTTCTTCAGTTATTTATTGGCTAATACAAGTCAGCTATAATCTTTATGCATGGGCAACGTCTCATGTACTTGATCTCCATCAAAAGAGGCTCACATAGCCTACAGGAAGATGCTTCCTCCTTTTCACATTCATTATTTTTGCTATTAAGCAATTTACTTAAATGCTTTATTAATTACATGATATCTTTACATATCTTGTATATATTTTGCATGCACCAATTGTTTCCATAAGAACAGGTGTGTGATGACTACTCGGCAATGGTCGCCTCTCGGCCACTTGTGTGCTATGGCGATCACTCCGCCAAGACAGCACTCGGCCTTGGCGTTGGTCACTCCGCCAAGACAGCCACTCAGCTACGGCATTGATCACTCCGCCAGGACAGCCAGCAGGCCATGGCACAACCACTCGCCACAACAGTTTCTTTGGCTCCACGACAAACGACACAGCTTATCAAACAAGCTAAGTTACTTATTTAAATTTTCATCATATTTCAAGTGTTTTTACACTTGTTCCATTATTTATCCGAGTGCTTACCACTCCTCATTTTTATGTGCCTTCACATAAATCAAATATCATTTTCCCCCCTTTAATCATTCTTGGCTCTGTACCCAATAACATACTTATTGCCTACAGAGCCGGGGGCTACATAAACATCATGAGTTATGTCTTGAGTATCTCTTGTCGACTAAGTAAGCCTTGTCTGCTCTGATTGTGAAGCTCTAACTCGTTCATGCAGTTGTCTCCCTAAACGTGTGCTGACCCAGTGTCCCACGTCCTACAGGGCCGGCTGAGTCCAAAGAGTGCATAAACATAAGGCGACAACCGGTCTCTGAAAACAGTTAAAGAGGCTCACTTGACAAACACTCACTCTTTTAATCTTACGACTTATGTCAACTTTGTAGACTTCTGTACGCCATCACTTGGCCATCAGAGTTGAAAAAACCGTCTGAGCCAATACACATAATCATGATGACTAAAATCAACCCTGGCGTTGCGGTCATATATTTGATTATCTTGATATATCACATATTACTACATAATGTGTTTATTTGTTTATATCTACAGAAATCTTTCAGAGCTCACAAGCATGTCTCCTATACTTGGGGGCTGAGACAGTCTACTCTACTGAGCTTCTAGCCGGGAACACCCCCATGCTCAAGGGCTAGACGCTACCCAAGTCCTTAACAAACTCCCGACCCTGCATAACAATGCTCTCGGGAAGAAGCATCGACGAGACCTCCATACTGAGCACATACTAGTCCTTCACCTGGGCTAATGAAGTGACTCAGTCCAAGAATCAAGCTTACTGCGTCGCTCAACAAGGTCATCATGTCAAGCACCACGCATCACTCCAAGAGTCGAGAGATCGTTTGTGCTGCTGACATATGAGCTTGCCGTGCCAAGCGCTGCGAGCTACTAGCTCACAGGCTGCACGCTCCTCGGGTTCCTCGTCCTTCTCCAACTCATCTTGCGCAAACTGCCCGACAACGTGCAAGAAGCAACTCAAATCCTATGTCGATGTCTTTGAATATTAATTAATGTTTCATGTTTCTACCTTTAGAGTTTAGATTTCTGATTTGGAAGTCGAGACACCTTATCTTAAAACCGAAACTAGTTTGAATTTTGCTTTTATTGTTGCTTCGCTTCAGATTCAATTATTCCAACCTTTTGTTATATTTATGGTTTGTTGACAAATTATAGCTATATCTGAATAACTATTAGCTAGTAGTAAGGGGGCGTCTGAAACCTCTAATTATAAAATAGCTAATTGGATGGTTGTAATTTTATTTGCTTTCTATCCATCTGTTAGCTACTATTATCTGGATTGAGATAGCTAACAAAATGATTGTTAGTTGGAGGGTTGGCTAATAATTAGCTGAGCTATTATTAGCAGATCCATTTATAACTTCTAGAGTTAATTTTAGCAGCTAACAATTATTACTAGAGGTTTCAAAC
Source organism: Eragrostis curvula (assembly GCA_007726485.1). Taxonomy (NCBI): domain Eukaryota; kingdom Viridiplantae; phylum Streptophyta; class Magnoliopsida; order Poales; family Poaceae; genus Eragrostis; species Eragrostis curvula. Next base: position 3,641,362 of record CM017443.1, read on the forward strand.
AAAGTTTAATGCGGCATTCTCATTACGCTCTTTCGATTTTAGTTTGATTATTTTAACAAGATCAATTGAAATTCGGAATACTAGAAGAGAATTTTTACAATAGTGCCCTAGGGAACCTGCAAAGCAGCATCGCTAAGATTCGAGCACACCAAGATATTACTCTTTCGTACGTGCAAACCTAAATTCTATTGATAAAGTCGTGAAAATGTTTGGTCATGACTGATCGTGTACTGAAAGCTTTGCAGATGTTGCATACTCTATAATGCAGTGCAATTTTTACTAATAATAAGCTGTTTCAAGACACAGTCTTCTGCACATCAGAATCCAGCATTTGATTGAGAGGAGAGCAATTGACGTCTACCATATTTGCATATACTAGTACAAGCCACGCATGACTTGATCTACACTGCAAGCTATGCATCCTCTCCTGTGAGAACTGAGAAACAAGACTGATCATCAGTGATCACGACCAGACGCGGTACTCAGAATATTGATCCTGAAGCATTGATCGATTTGGACGGTTGATAGTGAAAGAACACGGAGTACCAAATTTGTCTTTATGTTTAGCCGGACTCTCTGTTAACAGAGAATGTTCCAAACTATAAAACAACCTTCCATGTCAAGCACGCCTGCCAAACCCAGCGATCCTTCTTTCCGTTAGCGCACTAGAAACCAGGAAGGATTAAAAATCAGAACATGTCATCGATTGATCTAAGTCAGCCTCCGACAGCATGGCGAAGAAGTCACGCAAAGATGAGACGGCCGCGGAGGCGGCGGCGCCCAGGAAGCCTGCCACGAGGAAGAGGAAGAGAGCAGCCAGCATCGCCGCGTCAGGCATTTGCGACGACATCATCCGCGACATCTTCGTCCGTTTGCCGGCGCGCACCTTGGTCGCGTCCATGGCGCTCTCGAAGCACCACCGCCGCATGATACTCTGCCCGGAGTTCAGGAACTCCACCGCCGTCTCGGCCCGCCGCTGCCGCAACCGCACATCGCCTACATCGCGGCGGCGCAGATAAAGAACAACATCGAGCAGTACGTCGTCAGCGGGTTCCATCGCTTCCACGTCGCCGGCGCAGGGCTCGGCTGCGACGGACCCATGCGATCGCTCGCCGGGCCAAGGTATCTCAACCAGAAGTTCGTCATGTTAGAAAATTAGGCAAATTACGGCATGTTTTAATTCCAAAATATTCAAGGTAAAACAAAATTGTGTGCAACAAGAATGATATTGTTACAAGATTAACCGAGTACGTGTTCATGCCTAATTCACAAATTAGCAAGAACAAAATTGACAACCAGAGTAGTTTTAGAGTGTACCCAGAGGCTTGACCAGCGGCGGCACCGTTCCCAACAGTCGACATGTTGGGCTGCTTGAAGTGGTCGATCTAAGTTGGCGCTGAAAGATGTACGCAGTGCAGTCCCTCGAACAAACACCAGGAAGTAGTTCTTCACGTAGCAAGCTCTAAGGAAATAACCGATCAGCGAGCAGTCGCGCTAGCGCTCCCCAAAAACCTGATCGCCCGCCTATCCGTGCAGATGTCGCAACGAGGCGCGGTTTCGGAGGCCTGCTCTCCCAATACTTGTGCGCGCAAGTGCCGGGATAGGGATGCAAGAGTAGAGCAATAGCAATTGAGTATTTGAGAGAGCCTTTCACGTATACCCACAAGTACCTATATAGTACTAGTAGTTAACAAGAGGATTAAGAGGAGAAGCAATGCATGGTAACGTATGAGTTACTTTTGCTAGTAACCGCACACCATTACAACCGGTTATTAATCCATGGATTAATTCTCAACCAAGCCATAACACCATAGTGCTCCAAATCTTTTCCTATTCCAACTCCACGGGAGGTGTACACCTCAATTAAGTTGATTTATTCCTCCGTTACTTTGTGCATGTGACTAATGGCTCATAACACCTAGCAATTCCATGGCCTTGAATTTATTTGATTTAATTGTAAAATAAAAGGCATAAATGTCTGTTAAATCTAACAATCCCCACCAAATTCAAGGCACATGAAAATGCTTTCAATTCCACTGCTATTTTGATATACCAATGTTTCGATGGAGACTGTTAAGTTGAACATCCATCTAGAACAGATGCTACACTTATCCACAACTGAACAATGGACTATGCCTTGAATTGACAGTTTTGTGCGAACAAGCTTGACCAATGCCCTCTACTGGTACTAGGCTGCCTGAAGCATCCCCGCGGGTTGGAGCATATAAGTCATACTCCTGGCCTTTCAGTGAGTATTTAGAGATCACCCGGTCTCATAGAATGTGACTAGCATTCGAACTCACATAGGTGTGATCCTTATAAGATGTTCTGTAGGACAACATCTTTGCTTAAATAAGCCACTCGAATCACATTAAGGTATACACCAACCTACCATACAGCTTAGAAGAGAAATGCATCTCCAGTGGAATGAGCCTTTTACAAAGGTTCTCTTCTCTCAGTCAACCAATAGCTTGTTCCACCATCCTAATTCACGGGATCTCCGATCACATAGGACAGGTTACCACTATGGTGTGACTCACGTGGGTCTCAAGCCCAATTCCTTTGATGCATTGTCTATCACATTGTGTGAAAGACCCTTTGTGAATTGATCTGCCAGGTTCTTAGCCGTCTGAACATAATACAAGGCTATCACTCCGGAGTTCCTCATTTTCCTGACAGATTTCAGCCGCCTTTTTACATGCCTTGATGACTTCATGTTGTCCTTAGAACTGTTCACTTTGACAATCACTGTTTGATTATCACAATTCATTAGGATAGCCGGTATCGGTTTTTCAACTATCGGCAAATCCATTAGGAGTTCACGAAGCCACTCAGCCTCAACAGTAGCGGTGTCTAATGCTGTGAGTTCTGCTTCCATTGTTGACCTCGTTAAGATGGTCTGTTTGCAAGACTTCCAAGAAACAGCGCCACCTCCAAGTGTGAACACATATCCACTTGTGGCTTTTATCTCATCAGCATCAGAAATCCAATTTGAATCACTATAGCCCTCTAGTACCCTCGGATACCCAGCGTAGTGAATCCCATAGCTCATTGTACCTTTTAGATAGCGTAGTACTCTTTCAAGTGCATGCCAATCATCATCTCCCGGGTTTGAGACAAACCGGCTTAGTTTACTCACAGCAAACGAGATATCAGGCCTCGTGGCACTAGCTAAGTACATAAGAGAGCCAATAATCTGAGAGTATCTCAACTGATCTCTTGCTATCCTTTTATTTTTCCGTAGAATCAAACTAGCATCATAAGGTGTTGGAGCTGGTTTACAGTCACTATAACCAAAGCGACTTAAAACCTTTTCCACATAATGGGATTGCAAGAGTGTAACCCCACCATTACCTTCTCTCACTAGTTTTATGTTCAGGATAACATCAGCCTCTTCCAAATCTTTCATCTCAAAGTTATGAGACAAAAATTCCTTGACTTCCTTAATCACATTAAGGCTTGTCCCAAATATCAGTATGTTATCAACATACAGACACAAGATCACTCCCTCACCCCCACCATAGCGATAATACACGCATTTGTCAGCTTCATTCACAACAAAGCCAGCAGATGTCAAAGTTTTGTCAAACTTCTCATGCCATTGCTTAGGTGCTTGCTTTAGGCCATACAAGGACTTTAACAACTTACACACCATGCCTTCTTGACCATTTGCTACAAACCCATCTGGCTGATCCATATAGATCTCTTCATCTAACTCCCCATTTAGGAAAGCCGTCTTAACGTCCATCTGATGAACGAGAAGACCATGAGATGCAGCCAAAGAAAGTAGCACTCGAATTGTGGTCAATCGAGCAACATGTGAATAAGTGTTAAAGAAATCCTCTCCTTCTTTTTGGGTGTAACCCTTGGCCACAAAACTTGCCTTGTACTTTTCAATTGTACCATCTGGCCTAAGCTTTTTCTTGAACACCCACTTGCACCCTACAGCTTTGCACCTATAAGGACGTTCAACAACATCCCAAATACCATTAGATATAATAGAATTCATCTCACTCCGTGTAAGATGAGATTTTGACACAATTTTTGACAAATATAGTCATATGCCTATGGATAAGAATGCATGTGGAGATAATTATAAAAAAAAGTATAATAAAGACTTTTTGGGCATGGACCTGCACGCACACGACTTGTGGCCCTAAATCTTTCCTGCGGCCTATAACACGGACCCGACTCCTAAGAGCTGAAGTTTGATGTATGTACGTATTATACACCGATGAGCTAATCTGCCTTCCAGAACTTCCGATGTTAATCAGCTCGCATGGATGGACCCTGATCCTAGTGTTGCGTCAGGGACTCACAACGACATCTGCTCCATCAAACTGGGCACTACCCGGGGCCACAACTCAGCTGCCTTGCACGTCGTACGTAACAATCAGGCACGTATGAATACATTGGCAGTTCGCCTTGCAAGTCCCGGACGACGACGTCGTTCTGTTGGGATAAGCACCAATGCTTACGAGATAATCTCCCGAGGTAACAACTTGATGGCGGCGCAGGGTGTTTGAGTCAGCCACGGCCTGCTTAACCTAGAGGCCTTCTATAAATACCAGCTTATTCTTTCACGTACTGGGGGCACGACGAGGAGGAAGGGCGGAAGCCCTGCTGCTGCTCCCATCTACAAACACATACACGTCGAGAGAATACTATGGAGGAGAGGCCATGAACATGCCCAAGCCCTGTTACAGTTTTCCCATCTCAACAAGCCTCGCCATCTAGCACATAGCTTGCAACCCGTCCAGTCGATGCCGTGGCTGCCGCAAGTCGACATGGTAAGCATTGCCGCCGGTAATACAAATTTCCTCTCCTCCCCTCTCTCTTGCTTGTTGCCTCGGGAAAAGATTGGCTTGTCCAATCTATATGCTGCCTACGGGAAAAGATCGGCTTGCCGGTCAACTTGTTGCCACGGGATAAGGATCGGCTCGTCCGATCTGCATGTTGCCTTGGGAAAAGATTGGTTCGCCAATCACTAGTTTGATGCTGCCGGTGCAACAATCACGATGTGGTCTTTAGAGAACTTGCCGTGATGTACAAGAAACAAAATCACGAGGTGGCCTTAATGGACTTGCCGTGATCTACCAAGCAACAAAATCACGAGGTGGTCTTTTTAGAGAACTTGCCGTGATCTACCAAGTAAAATCACGAGGTGGTCTTTTTAGAGAACTTGCCGTGATCTACCAAGAAGCAAAATCACAAGGTGGCCCTTGAGGACTTGCCGTGATGAACTAAGAAGCCAAACCACGAGGTGTCCTCTAGAGGACTTGCTGTGATGAATTAAGTTCAGAAGGTGTGTCGTTGAGTAGTCTAGGCCTGATGCTCCTCCAATGAAAAGAAGAAGCAACACCAACGTGCTTACAGGCAACAAATAGCAGTGCAGTTTTGAAGGCAAAAGCAAGCTCGCAGTTCCAAATAGTCATGACCGGCAACAATGCACAAGTTGCCACGTGAAATTCAGAAAGATATTCGGCCAGCAGAAGCTACCCAATAATCACTCTGAGTTGCAACAGTTTAGTAGATAGAGAAAAGTGCAGATACATCAGCAACCACGCAGACGTACTTGTCGACGAGATGCCGGTGGTGTTGCCGTTTAGTTAGTCATCAGTCAGCTGCATGTCAATTCCCAAAGGCAGTAATCCGGCAACTCAGGCAGTGCCCCAACATGTTTGTCAATCCCGCCAAAGGCCCTGCCATTCAGAGAGCATCGTCATCTAGCAGAGGGCACACGATACTCCGTAGCCCCTGTTCTTCCGTCTGCAACACAGCGAGTAGGCGCCGCCGAAGGCCCTGCCGTTTCCATCTGCAACACAGTGAGCAGGCGTCGCATGAGGCCCTGTCGCTCCTCTTCGGTATGCAACACAGCGAGCAGGTGCCGCTCAGGCCCTGCCGTTCGTTCCCATCTACAGCACAGCTCTCCTCACGAGAGTTTTCAGAGTACAAGACCAGCTCTCACCGAGAGTTACAAAGTTTCAGAGTAGAAGAAGACCAGCTCTCCCTACGAGAGTTTTCAGGGTACAAGACCAGCTCTCCTTACGAGAGTTTTCAGAATACAAGACCAGCTCTCCTTACGAGAGTTTTCAGAATACAAGGCCAGCTCCATGTGAGTTTCAGAATAGAAGAACAGCTCCATGTGAGTTTCAGAATAGAAGAACAGCTCCACGTGAGTTTCAGAGTAGTAGAGCAGCTCTCCTTGAGAGTTTCAGAGGCAAGAGTAGCAGCCAGCAGATGTGCCCCTGTTCGCCCTGTGAATCAGCTCTTCGTAGTCTTTGAGCAGCAATGCAATGATGTTCAGTGTGAACCATGAAGCAAGCCAGAGCAGCAATCAAAACGTGCAAGCAAAGAGGGCAGCCGTTGTGCAAGCCCGCCTGATCAGTGTGCAGTTTATGCTTCTCCAGTAGAAAGAAGAAGCACCAGCGTGCTTGCAGTCAACAGATTGTAGTAAATAGTTCTGTAGTTCTATGGCAAATGCAAAGCAAGCACTTCAGGATTGTTACGGCAGGCAGCAGTTGCCACGTGAATTTCAGAAAGAGATTCGGCGAGCGGCAGTTATCCAATCCTCGATTCCCACCATGAAGCAGTTCAGCAGAGGCAGAGCTGCATGTTAATTTCTAGTTGCAGCAACAAAGATAGCTTGCAAATATTCAGATTATTCAGTGACAGAGATAGCTTGCCACGGGCATACAGTGATTAGTCTGGAGCTAGGTATATATCTAGTCTGTTCCCATTCAGAGTTGACGTGCAGCAGCATGCAGTTGTAGTTACTAGAATGATCAGTTTGTCTCTCACAAGAAAGATCCTATGAGTGCAGCAATGATGCAGAAGGTAGTACAGTAATCAAGAACATGTGCGCAAGAGAGAGGGTCTGCCGTGATGCATAGAGGCCCCTCCAATAATGAGAAGCTATCAGCCTACCAGCTTTGCATGTTGTTAAACACATTCTCATATGTTGTACTATGCTTGACGCCCTCCGCACGTGGCTTGCGACAACTTGCTAGTTGAGTCTAGCCTGACGCCGTTCTTCTTGCATTCCTGCACACCAGCATACATGAAGCTCGTACAAGGAGAAATCTCCTAATTGTTGCATGAGTACAAGTCTACACTCTCATGCACCATCCACTGTCCGTATCTTCAAGGCCGGTTAACCATATGACGAGGCTGGGATGTCTTCTCTTCCGTGACCGACGAGGCCGGAATCATCTAGTCTAGACCGACGAGGCTGGACGCCCTTTGTTCATGACCGACAAGGACGAACAACCTTTCAGACTTCATCATGGCAATCCACACGACAAGGCCGGATACCTTTTGCTAGAGGCCGACGAGGCTCTAGTTAATTTGTTCTTATGCATACTTGGAGATGACACTTGTTTTATTCAGAGACGACGACCTTCAGCATAGCTTAATCGGAGGTGTTCTGTAGTCCGAAGCTGCGGATGTAATTAACCGGCGGCCTCACGAGGCCACGGGAACCAAGAACTACACAACGACCTGTCCGTCAGATGTATGCGCAATATATTGTAAATTCCAAGTGGGAATGTGTACTTTGTAATTCTCTACAGAATTAATAAAGATCGGAGTTCCCTACTTTGGTTGTGTTCTTTTATTATATTTGTATACTTAGTATACTGGCACGCCTGCACTTTATTCATAGTACGCATTAGGACATACTCCTTTTTATCGGGAGTGTTTCTTTTTGGCGAAACACTCCGTACCGCTTCCTTCCAATAGTCAGCGTCAGGAGATGAATATGCCTCTTTAATGGTTTTAGGAGTGTCATCTATGAGGTATACAATGAAATCATCACCAAAGGACTTTGCGGTCCTTTGTCTCTTGCTCTTTTTAGGAGCTTCAATGTTATCCTTCTCATGATCTCTACAAGTGTTTGTTCATGCTCAATTGGGGTAAATGATTCAGGGTATATTGTTGACTCATGACTAGAATTGTTAGGTATTTCCTCTCTCATAGGAAACACATCCTCAAAAATGTAGCATCTCTGGACTCTGTAATTGTGCCAACATGCATGTCCGGTACTCCAGATTTTACTATTAAGAATCTATATCCAACGCTGTGAAATGCATAACCAAGAAAGACACAATCAACGGTTTTGGATCCAAGTTTGCGTTTCTTGATAATTGGCACATTAACCTTGGCCAAACACCCTCAAGTGCGCAAGTATGAGAGATTTAATCTTTTCTTTTCCCATTCTTCGAATGGTGTTATTTCTTTATACTTTGTTGGAACTCTATTCAGGACATGACATGCAGTCAATATAGCCTCACCCCACCATTCCTTGGAAAGTCCCGCAGTTTCTAACATGGCGTTAACCAAATCAGTTAGAGTGCGGTTCTTTCTTTCGGCAATCCCATTAGATTGAGGTGAATAGGGAGGCATCCTCTCATGAATTATGCCATGTTTCTCACAAAATGAAGAAAATTCATTTGAAAGATATTCTCCACCACGATCTGACCTTAACCTTTTGATCTTTCTCTCAAGTTGGTTTTCTGCTTTAGCTTTATAAATCTTAAAGAAATGTAATGTTTCATCTTTTGTTTTTAGGAGATACACATAACAAAATCTAGTACAATCGTCTATCAATGTCATGAAATACCTTTTACCACCTTTAGTCAACACACCATTCATTTCACATAAATCAGAATGAATTAGTTCTAGTGGTGCCAAGTCCCTCGCCTCTGCAGCCATGTGAGGCTTGCGAGTTTGTTTGGATTGCACACACACATGACACTTAGAACCTTTGACAAAAGTGAATTTTGGAGTTAAATTTAAACGAGCCAGCCGCGTCATACAACCAAAATTAACATGACAAAGTCGTGAATGCCAAACATTAGACTCATCAATGTTACTCACATGGTTCACAATATTATTACATGCATGAGACAAAGACAAGCGGAACAAGCCTTCGCTATCATAACCTTTTCCAATAAAAGTCCCACATTTAGACAATACACATTTATTGGACTCAAAGACTAACTTAAAACCGTCTCTACACAGTAGAGACCCGCTGACGAGATTCTTCTTGATAGATGGGACATGTTGCACGTTCCTCAGCCGCACAGTCTTTCCCGAAGTAAACTTCAGATCGACTGTACCAGCACCATGTACACGTGCATAAGACCCATTTCCCATCAACAAGGAGCCAACCCTGCCGACCTGATAAGATGAAAATAAGGAGATGTCAGAACATACATGAACATTAGCCCCAGTGTCAACCCACCACTCAGGTGAGTGACAAATTGAAAGAACAGTAGGTAATAGATTACCATACCCCGAAGTTCCTTCATCAGTATTGCCAATAACCATGTTTGCAGACTTTTTGTTTTGCTTCCATTTGCGATTCTCACATTCACTGGCCCAATGACCAGGTTCACCGCAAACAAAACAATTTCCCTTCTCCTTGTTCTTCTTCTTTTTGAAGGTGGTCGTTTGCTTAGTCTTTTGATTATAATCCGGCTTGTTCTTCATCTTCTTCTTGTTTTGGAAAGCGTTGAAGTTCTTCTTCTGCACCATATTGGTGCTAAAAGACCCATCAACTCCTTTCCCGCGAGTGTCTTTTGCCCTCGCCTTCTCCTCAACATCCAGAGACCCAATGAGATCAGCAACATTGAACTCTTGTCTCTTATGTTTTAGAGAAGTGGCAAAATCCCTCCAAGTTGGTGGAAGCTTAGCAATAATGCCTCCTGCCACAAACTTGTCGGGCAACACATACGGGAAATTTTTGAGTTCTTTTGCAAGTGCCTGAATTTCATGAGCTTGATCCACTACAGAACGATCATCGACCATTTTGTAGTCATACAATTGCTCCATGATATACAGCTCACTCCCAGCATCAGAAACACCGTATTGCGCATCAAGCGCATCCCACATGTCTTTGCCAGACATCTTGGTCGTGTAGAAGTCCACAAGGTTGTCACCAAGAACGGTAACCATAGCGCCTCGAAATAGGTTATCGGCAGCCACGAAAGCACGCTCCTCCTCTGGAGTGTACTGTTCAGGCTTCCCCTGTGCGACGTGATAAACGTTCATGGCTGTCAACCAAAGAACCATCTTTGCACGCCATCGTTTGTAATTTGAGCCATAAAAAACATTTGGTTTCAGGGCAGCAACAAAACCAGTGACCGAAAGATGCCTATCAGGTTTTTGGATTGTTAGAAAATTAGGCAAATTACGGCATGTTTTAATTCCAAAATATTCAAGGTAAAACAAAATTGTGTGCAACAAGAATGATATTGTTACAAGATTAACCGAGTGCGTGTTCATGCCTAATTCACAAATTAGCAAGAACAAAATTGACAACCAGAGTAGTTTTAGAGTGTACCCAGAGGCTTGACTAGTGCCGGAGGCACCGGCGGCACTGTTCCCAACAGTCGACATGTTGGGCTGCTTGAAGTGGTCGATCTAAGTTGGCGCTGGAAGATGTACGCAGTGCAGTCCCTCGAACAAACACCAGGAAGTAGTTCTTCACGTAGCAAGCTCTAAGGAAATAACCGATCAGCGAGCAGTCGCGCTAGCGCTCCCCAAAAACCTGATCGCCCGCCTATCCGTGCAGATGTCGCAACGAGGCGCGGTTTCGGAGGCCTGCTCTCTCAATACTTGTGCGCGCAAGTGCCGGGATGGGGATGCAAGAGTAGAGCAATAGCAATTGAGTATTTGAGAGAGCCTTTCACGTATACCCACAAGTACCTATATAGTACTAGTAGTTAACAAGAGGATTAAGAGGAGAAGCAATGCATGGTAACGTATGAGTTACTTTTGCTAGTAACCGCACACCATTACAACCGGTTATTAATCCATGGATTAATTCTCAACCAAGCCATAACACCATAGTGCTCCAAATCTTTTCCTATTCCAACTTCACGGGAGGTGTACACCTCAATTAAGTTGATTTATTCCTCCGTTACTTTGTGCATGTGACTAATGGCTCATAACACCTAGCAATTCCATGGCCTTGAATTTATTTGATTTAATTGTAAAATAAAAGGCATAAATGTCTGTTAAATCTAACAATCAACACGTGCAACGGCGTCGTTCTGCTTGCCGGCTCGCCTGGTTGCACGCTGTGGAACCCGTGTGTTGCCAACAGCGAGGGAGAAGTGACCATCCCTAATTCAAGGAATGATGACTGTGTCCTGGGATTCGGCTATGGCACGAGGAGCCAAACCTACAAAATACTAGTATCCCGAATGTGTGAAGGCGATTCGCATCGTAAAGATCTTCTGGTCTACTCACTCCATGACGATACGGAGCAACCACAATCACGGACTGTGTTATCCGGGCAAAAAGACGACGAATTTTTTTTCCGCAAGCCGAATTCTAGGTTTGATAAATACTTCGTTCATTCACTGTACATAGACGGCATAATTTACCTCTTTCATGTCCAGAATAAGGTGGTTTTCGCTTTTGATGTCGACGACGAGACAGTTACCATCATCAAGTTACCAGACAAGCAGTGGATAACTCGAAACCATCTCGAAATTCCCAGGCTCATGGAGATGTCTGGCCGTCCATGCATAGAGACAGAAGATCGTCAACAAGACCACAGAACCTTGTGGCTGCTTACGGTGGATCACCAATGGGAGCCGAGGTGTGTCATCAAGAGGGATAGCAATCATGGTCTCCAAAACGAATTTAGATATTACTCAATCGTTGGTATTTGGGACTGTGGTGGTGTGCTAGTCTTGTACTTGTATCAGGGGTTCAACAATCCCAACAAGCTCTACCTATTCAATACTTCGACGAAGAAGATGTTCAGAGCAAACCTGCCACCCAACCTGATGCTAGAGTTGTCGGAATATGCGTTTTGCTGGGGTTACAAGCCGACACTTGTGTCACCGGGAAGCATCATCGGTGAACTCGGTCAAGAAGAGGAGACATGCCGAGGTGGTGCGACAGACCGAGATGTAACTGAAGCCCTCAAGACCATCAATGAGCAAGAGAAGAGGAAAGGGAGGGAAGTAACACTGAGCACTGTGTGCTTCATGGAGGTTTTGGTTGGCATCTTGCGCAAACTGCCCGACAACATGCAAGAAGCAACTCAAATTATACGTGAATGTCGTTGGATATTAATAATGTCTCATGTTTCTACTTCCTAGTTTACATTTCTTATTTCGAAGTTCAGACGATTTATCCAAACAAACCAAAAAATCAATCTCTGAGATTATCTTGTTTCTGAGATTGGAATTTGATTGGAGTTTAGCTTTATATCACTAGTTGATTCTACATGTACATTATTATTTTCTTAAAAGGCCTGCACATTATTATTTAATGTGGCATATCCTTATTGCTCTCTCTGATTTTTAATTGAATTGTGCTACTCTCACGAGGCCCGGGCTGGGCTACACGCCCTTGGGAAACATGCGTATACGGATATACCCCGTGTCTGTGAATGATCGTGTGTTATGCGCAGAACTGATGTGGCATGCAGCTATTTACAAACCAAATTTCTAGACGTATGTCTAAACCCTTAAAGAACCAGTTCGGAGAAAAATCAGTTTTACCTTGCCGTTCTATCTACCCTGCCATCTGAACCGTTCTGCTATATTGTGGGCCCAATATCCAACGCACCGAATTGTTCCGAACATCTCCGAGCGTCACGCCCCCCTCCTTTCCCCTCCCCTCTACGTTGATTTTTTCAATTGTTGCGTTACCGTGACGCTAAAACTTAATTTTTTTTTCACCCACGACGCCACCTGCGTGCGTCGCATCTTTACTCCAAACGGCGCCGACAGGTGGACCCCATGCCCGCCTCCCTTCCCCTCCCACACGCGCACCTCCCTTCCCCTCCCCCACGCGCTGCTGCCCGCCGCCTGCCTCCGCCGCGCGTGTGCCAGGACGAGATCTGGCCGGAGTTGCCTCCCCTCCGCGTTCCCGTTCCAGTCCTCCTCCCCACCCTCGCTCTCCCCACGCCGCGCCGCGATCGACGCCGCTGCCGCCCGCCGTCTGCCTCCGCCGCGCATGCGCCAGGACGAGATCTGGCCGGAGTTGCCTCCCCTCCCCGTTCCCGTTCCAGTCCTCCTCCCCGCCCTCGCGCTCGGGGCGTTGACTGCACCAAGCGGCGAGATCCAGCATGGTGCACGGCGCATCGATCGACGACGAGCTCGAGGCAGGGTGCATATATAGCTTGTCCATCCCATTGAGGGAGGGATGGATGCGTCAACATTTTCCGGGGCAGCGCTCCGCCGAATCGAGCCCCTCCCCAGCATCCAGCGACCCTTCTCGTTCTCCACCAGATTTGCACCCTAATCTCCCTCCTCCCTCATGGATCCGTTGCCTCGTCTAGGCAAAGAGCTTGAAGAGGAGGTTCTGCTTGCCTTGTCGACACTGCTACCCTTTAGCCGCTTGCTTGTCGACCTGCCATCTACTCAGTTCACGGTGAGCTACCTCTCTTAATCTATTCCCTGGTGATGCATGTGCAGTTTCTTCGGTGTTATTTATCCCCGATTCATCCAGCACCAGGAGAACCAGATCGTGAGATAGAAGTGGAGCTGGAGTGCTGTAATAGGTGGGTGGAAGCCTATGCTTATTTGTTTCCTATTTTTTATTTGATCTTTTGTCTATCCCAGCAGCGAGTAGCTAGACTGATGTGGGAAAATGTTCTACTTGTGTATTGCTTGCAACGTGAAATTTTTTTCACTGCCAATGCATGTGAAACGCTGAAGCCTGAAGGGGTTGCCTATAATGTGTTTGATGTAATGCCAATGTCAGAAGCACATCTGAATTTCCTCTCGGATATATTTGCTATAGTTTTGCACACTGTCTTGAAATGTATTGAGTTCCTAGGTATATTCATATACTGTTTGACTTTGGAATCAAGTTGTTAGTATCTTATATCATATTTTTTCTCATTTTGTTTTCGTCCTCTATCATTATGTAATGATTACTATGAGAGCTCCAAAACGAAGTGACAATTTGTTGTAACTAATTCACACGATTGTTTAAATTGGCAGGTAGGCTGGCTTGGTTGGGCTTTAGAGAAATATCTTTTTCAGATATGCTTCTGGTGGTGGATTGGCCTGTGGCCATAGAAATTGATTGACAGGTTTATCTTTGAATCATTTCTGATTTTCCAGATTCATGATCTTGAATTTGATGCTTGCCTAAACAGGTCTTATTTGGTCACGGAAACTTATTGTGAGTTGTTGGTTATAGAGATCGGTTGTGAATCGATAGCATGGACTCCCTCAAGATTTTCCTCATTCTATAGTATTGCCATGATCAACAAACTGAAAGAGATGTTGTCATTAAGTAGTAGAGCTTACAAATAAAATAATTACTCGTATGCTATCGTGATCCATGTGATATATAGGTCTACCAAACCTATCTATGGAACTGTGCTGGTCTAGCTGTTGCACTTCCTGGATGATGTTATTTAACACTATGAGTTCTTGCATTGCTTCTTGTGACAATGGGATAAAGAAATTGTGCATAGGGTCGTCATTTTCAATATATTGGGCCACTGATTGATTTTGCCTTTTTGCAAACGAGAATAGTCTTGGAAGCTGTGTCTTGAGGTGTCTATTGTTCCATACATCATTCCACAGCAATGCTGTGTCCCCCTTTCCTACCCTTGGTGCTGCTATGCCTCTGAAATGGTCACAAAATTTCATGACATCCCTTCACTGACTGATTTTGTTGAAGTTCTGTGGGCCCTTTTTTTTGCTTATGTGTTCATCAGCAAGTAAACAATGCTTGGTACTTTCGATTGATTCACAGATGTGTGCACTAAACATAATGATCTAATTGTTTTAGATTTTACGAATTCTGAAACTGCAGCCAGCTAGCATCTGGTAATCAATAACACTAAAGTTTTTTATTTGTGAATCTTTGTAGCTAGCCTGCTTGAGTTAGGGATGTTGGATATGTGGTACCAGTTGATTTCAATTGAAGATCGATGGATGTGAGTGCATGCGATTCCATATTCACCATCTGTTTGCACTTTGCAGTCATGGTAATTAATTTTACATACCTCTACTGTCATGTGTGCTATTAGCATAGCAGTGATGGCCCTTAATAGTTAAAACTGATGACATGAGAATCAATTTAGAGTGCATTTACTTACATGTGCAAAGCGAACTAGAAGTTAATATTGTAGCACTAGAATCAGATTTGTAGCATTAACATCATATTTCATTACATGTGCAGAGTGCTGTAGAAGTTAATTTAGAGCGCATTTCCTTGCATGGTCATACTGTCGTTGAACACACCTAACTGGTACTAGCCTGGAACCTGTCTCGGTTTAAGAGATAACCGAAACATTGCTTGGCAAAAAGCGGGTCATATTATGAATATATAGCTTGGAACAACAGTTTTGCATGGGTCATAACATGTTCGGATTTGGGAGGAGAATATTCAGATTTGTCTACTGAAAAGTTGTTGGTTCGTGTAGTACGGGAAATTTTGCAAAGATTTATTGTGTGATTTTTTTTCTATCTTACAGAGAAAGAATTTTCTATTATTCTGTTGTTGCCATGATATTTTCTCCACCTATATTGATTGAAATTACATACTCTCTGACTGAATTTCCCTGTAAGGCTTATGTTATTAATGCTGATGAATGCCCAACTTATTTTCTCAAGTATTCCTTATTTTTCTGTTGGACAGTTCAGTAGTGGTAAGAATAGCATTGTAATAACCTCCTACTACTTTTTTAGCATTGCTATATTACTATATTACTACTAGTAAAAATGCACGTGCGCCACGCACGTGTTCAAAAAATTGTATCACTTAGCAGGACCATAAGAATTATGGGTAATATGACTACTCGGTCACCGCATGAATCATGCTACATCTGATTAATTTGAAATTAATAACACACTTCATATTAGTCCAATCATTTCTCTTTAGTCCAATATTTTCTCCCTTTTTGTCACGACATTCAAATAATCAAAACTATTTTGAAATTCATAGCACATTTCATTTTCATTCTTACATTTTACACAACAGGCCTTTGTTTCTAGAGTTTAGAGATATGATAATGCTTTTCCAACACCATGCACATGGCTCAAAATTGGACAATGGAGTGTACCCGAGGGGCGAGCCCCGCCTGATCTTGCTTGGTTGGATATTTGAACAGAAATAGTTTTTTGCAACGAATATTGCACTCACTGAGATTTCCTACAATGTCTCTTCAACAAACAATCAGGGGATAAAAAAGCATCTCCACCTATAAATAAAAAATAAAAATAAATATAAACAATGTTTTGTTCCAAGCGCAACTTGCTCCTGCCTCATACATATATTCAGCTGAAATCCCATAGCGACTACTACAAGAGAATGATACATTCATATTAGGCTAACAGAATGAATCGTCATCCATCAATAATAAATCTTCTGCAAAATTTTGATTTTTTTTGGACAGAATCAAGCTTGCCATGCGAAACTCATCAAGTTCTGTGATATTTCTTTAGCAGTCAGTTGTTGCCTTGGGAATCAAAAACCGAAGAAGTTACTTGCATGCATACTTTAATATCAATTGAACAGCTACCATTCAAGTAAATGAACACATGCCAAGAAAAATCACAGAAAGAATCAAGACATCATGAAGCCAAAATGGAAATTAACTGATATTAAGTTCAAATCTGAAGGCATCCGAAGGCCTACGTAGTGGTGCTACTCTTGATTTGAGATGGTTAGCTAGCAAGAATAACCGCATGCGATCCGTTAGTTAGTTTTAGCATGCGATCCGTTAGTTAGTTTTAGCATTGTTGCAGTTTCCATACCCAAGGCTCATTACATCAAGTTACCGCATGACAAACTGTTATCAGTTCACTGCTCAAAAAAAACATTATCCTTTTCCCCCCAAGTTAACCCCATACTTCGCAAACTCAATAGTGGTTTAACATCCAAGAAGGATGAATGGTAAGATCCACATGTCGCAAACATTCTATATTTCCAGATTCTCCCAACTATTTTCGCAGAAACAACAATTCTCAGAACTTACAGAGAACTTACTTTAGCACAAAAATGAAAAAAAAAAATGAAAGACACGGTTGGCTATAAACTTATATAAAGCAAAGAACACATGATTAAAATTTACAAAGGTTGCAGTGTAGCACAGAAGAGAAATCTTTAGAGTAATTCAATCAAACTCATATATTACTCATTGGCATATAACCCCATGAGGCTCACAATATCAAAACTGTCAGTGAACCAACATTGAAAAATATTCATTGCAGTCCCAATTATTTCTTCCCCCTAAACACATAACCAATCCCATTTCAATAAAAGAAGAATAATAGTTCAGTTGCTTCGAAAAAAAAGAAAGTGACTTAATATGACTTGTTTCTGCGACAAGTTCATCTTCTGAAATTATGATTTGAAGAACAGTGTCATGATATGACTTAAGCACACCGTGCAACAAAAAACCATAAAATTAAATGAGTAACAGATGTCACCTAATATAAATGGCAAAAACAACATTTTGCAGTGCCAAGTATTTCTCCAAGAAATAGTCAAAAACCATTACGATTTCAAATGAGCATTTCAAATGTTCAGACTCACGAAAAGAAAGTTACCTGAGTCAGTGGTCTGCAGGGTGGTGCCGGAGGTTCAGAGAACATGCAGTTGGTGGCATGTAGAGAAAAAAATATTAAAAAGGATTTGGATTGTCAAAAATTTATAAAAAACGAAAGGATTTGAATAGTTATATTCACTTTTGCAAAGAAGCATGATCATAAAGCAGTAAGCATTTAGAGAAAAAATTATAAAAAAAAATATTTGGATTGTCAAAATATAACCGGAACAACATGCATGTATGCATCAACTTGCTGTTACACTTCCTTATTTATTATTCATATCCTAGTAAATTTCCTTCCAGATGGCAATGGTTCAAAATAAAGTCAAATTAACAGGAACTGCAGGAAAAATCTATAGACGAAACACTTGAAAGCTTGCTAGCTAGCTACGCATCTGGATGGTCTCAGCATGGCCATCATTGGTGTCAAAAACAGGAAAAGCTAGCTGTAAATTGTGCTATAGATTCATTACTGTGCATGCAGATTACCTGCAATCTAGCCTCTCCAGCCGATCAGGCATGGAGTTAGAGATCATCGCCATCGTCTCCTTCCAAATAAGAATTAACTAAAATCGACATGTTTAATCAGCCATCCTGGATGAAAAATGAAGCACAATATCATAAAAATATGTTTTTGAGCATATAATATTACCCCTAAATATTAAAATAACAACCTAGTTTTATATGGAACACAAGGAACTAAGCAATCCTTGAGAAAAATAATGTTCGTAGTGTAACGCCCCTAGCAGCTAACAAAATTTAAAACATGTCTTTGGCTATGGGCTCCCATAATAGTAGTATAGTAATATAGCAATGCTAAAAAAGTAGTAGGAGGTTATTACAATGCTATTCTTACCACTACTGAACTGTCCAACAGAAAAATAAGGAATACTTGAGAAAATAAGTTGGGCATTCATCAGCATTAATAACATAAGCCTTACAGGGAAATTCAGTCAGAGAGTATGTAATTTCAATCAATATAGGTGGAGAAAATATCATGGCAACAACAGAATAATAGAAAATTCTTTCTCTGTAAGATAGAAAAAAAATCACACAATAAATCTTTGCAAAATTTCCCGTACTACACGAACCAACAACTTTTCAGCAGACAAATCTGAATATTCTCCTCCCAAATCCGAACATGTTATGACCCATGCAAAACTGTTGTTCCAAGCTATATATTCATAATATGACCCGCTTTTTGCCAAGCAATGTTTCGGTTATCTCTTAAACCGAGACAGGTTCCAGGCTAGTACCAGTTAGGTGTGTTCAACGACAGTATGACCATGCAAGGAAATGCGCTCTAAATTAACTTCTACAGCACTCTGCACATGTAATGAAATATGATGTTAATGCTACAAATCTGATTCTAGTGCTACAATATTAACTTCTAGTTCGCTTTGCACATGTAAGTAAATGCACTCTAAATTGATTCTCATGTCATCAGTTTTAACTATTAAGGGCCATCACTGCTATGCTAATAGCACACATGACAGTAGAGGTATGTAAAATTAATTACCATGACTGCAAAGTGCAAACAGATGGTGAATATGGAATCGCATGCACTCACATCCATCGATCTTCAATTGAAATCAACTGGTACCACATATCCAACATCCCTAACTCAAGCAGGCTAGCTACAAAGATTCACAAATAAAAAACTTTAGTGTTATTGATTACCAGATGCTAGCTGGCTGCAGTTTCAGAATTCGTAAAATCTAAAACAATTAGATCATTATGTTTAGTGCACACATCTGTGAATCAATCGAAAGTACCAAGCATTGTTTACTTGCTGATGAACACATAAGCAAAAAAAAGGGCCCACAGAACTTCAACAAAATCAGTCAGTGAAGGGATGTCATGAAATTTTGTGACCATTTCAGAGGCATAGCAGCACCAAGGGTAGGAAAGGGGGACACAGCATTGCTGTGGAATGATGTATGGAACAATAGACACCTCAAGACACAGCTTCCAAGACTATTCTCGTTTGCAAAAAGGCAAAATCAATCAGTGGCCCAATATATTGAAAATGACGACCCTATGCACAATTTCTTTATCCCATTGTCACAAGAAGCAATGCAAGAACTCATAGTGTTAAATAACATCATCCAGGAAGTGCAACAGCTAGACCAGCACAGTTCCATAGATAGGTTTGGTAGACCTATATATCACATGGATCACGATAGCATACGAGTAATTATTTTATTTGTAAGCTCTACTACTTAATGACAACATCTCTTTCAGTTTGTTGATCATGGCAATACTATAGAATGAGGAAAATCTTGAGGGAGTCCATGCTATCGATTCACAACCGATCTCTATAACCAACAACTCACAATAAGTTTCCGTGACCAAATAAGACCTGTTTAGGCAAGCATCAAATTCAAGATCATGAATCTGGAAAATCAGAAATGATTCAAAGATAAACCTGTCAATCAATTTCTATGGCCACAGGCCAATCCACCACCAGAAGCATATCTGAAAAAGATATTTCTCTAAAGCCCAACCAAGCCAGCCTACCTGCCAATTTAAACAATCGTGTGAATTAGTTACAACAAATTGTCACTTCGTTTTGGAGCTCTCATAGTAATCATTACATAATGATAGAGGACGAAAACAAAATGAGAAAAAATATGATATAAGATACTAACAACTTGATTCCAAAGTCAAACAGTATATGAATATACCTAGGAACTCAATACATTTCAAGACAGTGTGCAAAACTATAGCAAATATATCCGAGAGGAAATTCAGATGTGCTTCTGACATTGGCATTACATCAAACACATTATAGGCAACCCCTTCAGGCTTCAGCGTTTCACATGCATTGGCAGTGAAAAAAATTTCACGTTGCAAGCAATACACAAGTAGAACATTTTCCCACATCAGTCTAGCTACTCGCTGCTGGGATAGACAAAAGATCAAATAAAAAATAGGAAACAAATAAGCATAGGCTTCCACCCACCTATTACAGCACTCCAGCTCCACTTCTATCTCACGATCTGGTTCTCCTGGTGCTGGATGAATCGGGGATAAATAACACCGAAGAAACTGCACATGCATCACCAGGGAATAGATTAAGAGAGGTAGCTCACCGTGAACTGAGTAGATGGCAGGTCGACAAGCAAGCGGCTAAAGGGTAGCAGTGTCGACAAGGCAAGCAGAACCTCCTCTTCAAGCTCTTTGCCTAGACGAGGCAACGGATCCATGAGGGAGGAGGGAGATTAGGGTGCAAATCTGGTGGAGAACGAGAAGGGTCGCTGGATGCTGGGGAGGGGCTCGATTCGGCGGAGCGCTGCCCCGGAAAATGTTGACGCATCCATCCCTCCCTCAATGGGATGGACAAGCTATATATGCACCCTGCCTCGAGCTCGTCGTCGATCGATGCGCCGTGCACCATGCTGGATCTCGCCGCTTGGTGCAGTCAACGCCCCGAGCGCGAGGGCGGGGAGGAGGACTGGAACGGGAACGGGGAGGGGAGGCAACTCCGGCCAGATCTCGTCCTGGCGCATGCGCGGCGGAGGCAGACGGCGGGCGGCAGCGGCGTCGATCGCGGCGCGGCGTGGGGAGAGCGAGGGTGGGGAGGAGGACTGGAACGGGAACGCGGAGGGGAGGCAACTCCGGCCAGATCTCGTCCTGGCACACGCGCGGCGGAGGCAGGCGGCGGGCAGCAGCGCGTGGGGGAGGGGAAGGGAGGTGCGCGTGTGGGAGGGGAAGGGAGGCGGGCATGGGGTCCACCTGTCGGCGCCGTTTGGAGTAAAGATGCGACGCACGCAGGTGGCGTCGTGGGTGAAAAAAAAATTAAGTTTTAGCGTCACGGTAACGCAACAATTGAAAAAATCAACGTAGAGGGGAGGGGAAAGGAGGGGGGCGTGACGCTCGGAGATGTTCGGAACAATTCGGTGCGTTGGATATTGGGCCCACAATATAGCAGAACGGTTCAGATGGCAGGGTAGATAGAACGGCAAGGTAAAACTGATTTTTCTCCGAACTGATTCTTTAAGGGTTTAGATTACTAAAAAAATACTTTATAATATTACAATCAGGCCTTATGAAGTACAAGTTGAGGCCATCGTACATACTGTGATGGAGAAGAAGAAGAGCAGAATGTGATGAAAAATTAATACTGAACTTAGAAGAACAGCAATAGGAAGAACAGGTAGAAAGCAATAATTGAGTTGAGTGTATCCAGGGAAAAGAAACAGAGGAGAGCTTATGGTCAGAAATTCGGGAGGAGAGCGTTTGAGGGAGAGAATACAAACAACAGTAGGAGATGCAGTCGGTAAAATCTGTATAAATAGAGGGGAGTGGGATAACTCTTGAACTTGAAAGCAAGAGAAGCAACCGAGAAGGAAAACAAGATCTGAAAAAACTGATGAAAAGAACACTGCTTGGAATGAAGATAACTCGGGGACGAAGAGTACTGTTGACTTGTTGAGTAGAAGAGGAAGAAGAATTCAGCTCTAATGGTGGAGAAGAGCCGTAGCAAAGGTGAATGTGCGCAGATGGGAGCGCGCGTCCGTGAAGAAGACAATTATTAGACGACACAGGACCCACGTGGTACCTCGGACAAAAATAGAAAGCGGACCCCACGTTCCCTGATGAAATACGCTGGTCAGGAAATCGGGAAAAGAGGGCATACGGTTGAAATACTGGCCTGGTTGATCTGTAGTCTCGTATCACGAGGAGAATGAACGGACGCATGTGGCGTGGGATGTCCCACGCATGGGAAAAAAACCACGTCCTCCGGTGTGATACTCCTTCACGTGCAACGTGGCAAAATAAGCAATCACCACAACAAGCTGTACCTGTTCGACCCTTCAACCAACAAGATGTACAAGGCAAACTTGCCGTGGAACCTGATGCCAGAGTTGTCCACCTATGCATTCTGCTGGGGTTACAGGCCAACACTCGTGTCTCCGGGAAGCATTGTCGGCGAAGATGAGGAGAGATACAGTGACCACGAGAAGGATATAATGGAGAACATAGAGCCGCTCGATGAGCGAGAGAAGAGGAAAGGGCAAAAAGCAACAATGACCACAGTATGCTTCATGAAATTCTTGGTTGGCATCATGCGGAAACTGCCTGAGAATATGCAAGATGTGATTGAGATGAAGATGCTGAATTCAGATCCATATATACTTTTCAAGAATGCGATACTATTCGTTCCATGCAAAAAAAATTGATGCAATAGAATACTACTAGATATGATTCTTAGGAGTACATCAACGTCTCTGAATGTTCACATTTCATATTTGTAACTCTTCAAAAGTTTACATCTCAGATTTGGAACATAAACTTCATTTTTTTTAGAACCCAAAATCGTCTTTGAGAGGTTGTCCTGTTTTTGAATTTGATTGGAGGTTTAGCTGTTTCAGATTTTACTGTTCCAACTGCACATATTTATTTTTATTAGCATGCATCGTTATTAGTACTATCAACGCAACAACAACAACTAAAAGCATACCGAGAAATTGTTCTCTCCCACATCAGCACCGAAATTTGAACTCTTATCATCGTGGAAATCGTTATGTAGTACTAATCCGGCCATCAGGAAAAGCCCCAGCTGTTTAGGCTCTCTTCAGCATTCCTCGTTAGATAGTAACAGCAGGGCCGGCTCTGGGCCGGGGCAATGAGGGCGACCGCCCAGGGCCCGGCCCAGGGAGGGGCCCCAATTTTTTTTGCATATGTTCCGATCACTAGAGTGCTTAGCAGGCCCAAAGCGCCAATAGCCCAAGGAAAGGTATACAAGCCGGGCAGATGGAGGCAGCCTAAAATCATATTGGCAGTCCGCACCCACGATCGCGTTAATTTTGGGTATGTATCGACGGTTCAGTTCCTGGTTGCCGTCCCTAAAAAAAAAAAAAAGGTTCCTGGTTGCCGTATTGCCGTCGTATCCTTCCAGTCGCCGTAGGCCGATCGCCATGCTGCTGTATTGCCGATCGCCTTGCGCCCTTGCGGCCGTATTGCCGATCGTTGCCCAAGCTCAAGCAGCCAAGGAAGCCAACGGATCTTGCCCTCGTTTGCCTAAAGCAGCATACTGTGGTAAATGTCTGTTAATTAGTTAATTCAAATGTAGAAAATGATAACAATGTTGCAGGAGAGCATGGAAATTTTCAGCACTCATCTCATACCGAAAATACAAATGTTGATGAACAGGAACTATCACCTTTTTGTATCTTTGATTTGATCCTAGGACCTGGGATAGCCTTGATAACTAAAAAAGGGATATCTTAGGTAATAAAGGACCTGTGAGGGAATACAATTCGAAGTTTCCAGTGGATAGTTTTCATAGACTTTTTCATATTCTTACTAGAAGGTTAAGTAATGGCTAAGAGGTTGATAGAAAAATGTCTAGTTTACTCTAAGAATGTGAAAATGTCTATTTTTTTACTGCAAATTGTTCAAATCGAATCAGAGTAAATGTTTGTTGGCATCTGATGAATTAATGGATTGGAAGCATCTTGGTGACAGACTCAAACAACATGGTAATATTATTGAGCATCCTACAAACATGAATACTTGAAATGATTTTGCATCCAAAATTGCCGGAAGGAGTATTTTTCGAAATGGCAAGTGATTTCCTTCTTATCTGACGTAATCTATTAGCTCTATTTTCTTTGTAGTGTTTTAATTAGCATTTGAGAACCTATTACAATTTAATTTTAATAGTTGCTTTATGCTTTGCTGTTTTTTCTTTTATTATTGTATATATTTGATGAGTGAAATATATATATATATATATATATATACATGTAGCTTTAAGGGCCCCAGCTTTGTGCTCGCCCTAGGGCCTCAGAAAACATAGAGCCGGCCCTGAGTAACAGAAGCTGATTCTGTTAGCAAGATTTCGGATCTCCAAATAAAAACTCTTCCACGGAAGCCTTAGAGTCCGGGGAAAAGTTGCAGTGTCCTTATATTAGGGTATGAAAAGAAGAATATCCTCGATCTAACTCAGCCTCCAATAGCATGGCGAAGAAGAAGTCACGCAGAGATGCGACCGAGCCGGCGGCGGCGCAGCCGAGAAAGCCAGCCAAGACGAGGAAGAGGAAGAGAGGAGCCAATGCTGCAGCGTCATGCGACTCCGGCTTGTGCGACGACGTCATGCCCAACATCTTCGTCCGGCTGCCGGCGCGCACCTTGGTCGCGTCCATGGCGCTCTCGAAGCACCACCGCCGCATGATACTCTGCCCAGAGTTCAGGAGCCTCCACTGCCGCCTCGGCCCGCCGCTGCCGCAACTGCACATCGCCTACATCGCGATGGCCAATATAAGGAGGAGGGGAAAACAAAAGGACCCCATCAGCGGCTTCCACGGCTTCCACGTCGCCGGCGTCGGACTCAACAACAACGCGCCGATGCGGTCGCTTGCCTCCGGACCGAAGTACCTCGACATGAGGTACGTCAACACGTGCAACGGCGTCGTGCTCCTCGCCGGCAAGCCGGGAACCACGACGTGCGTGCTCTGGAACCCGGCCGTCGCCGATGAAGCCAAGGAAGTGACCGTCCCTGTTTCGGTTAACGACGACTGTGTCATCCTGGGGTTGGGTTGTGGAAGGAGGAGCCAAAGTTACAAGTTGCTGGTATCACGTCGACAGAAGCGAAGCGAATGGCTACATAGAAGACCACCCATTACTAGGTGGCCTAAACAGCTGCTGGTCTACGGAGGACTCGGCGGCGGCACGGAGCGTCCACCGGTGTTACGGACTGTGTTGTCGGCCGGAGTGGATGGAGAAATCAGCAGGAGGTCACTTCACATCAATGGCGTAATTTACCTTCTCCATGTTAAGATGTCGGCGATTCTCGCTTTTGATGTCGACGACGAGACGGTCACCACCATCGAGTCGCCGAGTGTGCACGTCATGTCAAATCAGACGCAGTGGGCTTTTCACGGCTGCGAGGTTGAGATGGTCACCACCGTCGACAACTTAAGCCAGTCAATGTGCACTCTCATGGAGATCTCTGGCCGTCCATGCGTCGAGACGTACAACGGCAAGTCCAGAACGCTGTGGCTGCTCACCGAGGACCACAAGTGGGAGCAGAGGTGCGTAATCAAGGATCCATGCTTATTTTATCACGACTTCAGTCGTTGCTCGATCGCCGGTGTTTGGGACTGTGGCGGCGTGCTATTCTTGTATTTGCATCATTCAGCGGCCCACCATGACCACTGGCTCTACACGGTCGATAATGATTCAAGCACGAGGGTGTTGGAGACAAACCTGCCGCGCCACATGACGCCGGAGTGGTCAGACTACGCATTTTGTTGGGGTTACAAGCCAACACTCTTGTCGCCAGGGAGCATCGTCGGCAAGCAAGATGAGGATAGCAGGCGTACGGAGGTCCTCAAGCCAGTCAACGAGCGCGAACGGAGGAAATGGCTCGGGGCAACGCTCGACACCGCACGCTTCATGGAATTCTTGGTTGGGATCATGCAGAATGCAGAACGTGATGATTGAAATGCAAGTGTTCGTCCCTGTTCATGGTTTGAGACGACGAGCGAACCCGCGTCCAAAATAATATTTACATTTTAATTGGGCCCCTTGAATACTATTTAGACTCCGGATTTGGGCATCATTAAAAACCAAATCATCTCCCTGTTTTACATTTTTTTTTTTGGCAGGTTTCAAATTGTTCGTCCTGTTCAACAGTATATTTCTATGCATTGGCATGCTTATTACAGTAAGTGTTTTTTTTCAAGTAAATTTACATGCTAGATTTACATGATTATTTGGACGCGGCATGCATGTTACATGGCTCATCATTGAAAAGCAATCTGTACCTTACCATGCACTGACATCCCGATTACAATAATACTAGTTACATATACCGAACTAGCCAGGTCCAGGAAGACATTGGGGAAAGTACCCAAAGATCAGGAGACGTACCCTCTGCTCTTGAGGCTCTCCACAGCATCCTTGATGATCTTCTCCATCGGCCTGAACTGCATCCCCAGCGCCATGAGCTTCTTGGACACTGCCTCCGCTCTCACCAGCCCGGGCTGGGTGTCTTTGGGAAGCCTGCACACAGAACAACATCGAAAGGCTAACTAAGCACACATAGAATTAACATATTGCTCTGTCACATCGACACATACATTTTAATCATTGTCATTAATTTCTGTTAAAAAAAAAGGGGGTCGTACTTGGGCACTTTATAGTTAGGGTAGAGCTCCGCGGTTTTTGCCGCGAAGTCACTCCAGTGACAGACGGACTGGATGCACATGTGCCTCCCGGACGCAGCTGGGTTCTCGAACAGCTTGATATGGGCCAACGCAACGTCCTCCACATGGACTGGCCCCATGAATAAATCAGGGTACTCCTCTGTGCAACCTGCAAGGCGCGCCAGAAGAGAAGAGAAAGGTGTGCGTGCGTCCATGTTAACCGTACGTGTTACTAATGCTGTTTCTTCCAACAAATTAAACAGCATGAGATAGATAGAGTGTACCTTGGAGGAGGCCAAGGAACATGGACATGCTACCGTTAAGGGTTGGTTGAATCATCGGGCCCATAATAGTGCCCGGGTTAACCACAACCACGTCCAGCCCGTTCTCCTCTGCAAACTTCCATGCCGCTTTCTCTGCCAGCGCCTTGGAAGCGGGGTACCAAACCTGGGTGCGCCGATCGAGATACATATAACAGCGAAACTGCACCGATGCTAAACACACTAGAGAAGGATTGTTGCACCGTCTGTTGGTAGGCTACATATGATAGGCAGCTCACCCCGTTGTTCTGGCAGTAGTCGATGTCGGTCCAGCAGGTCTCGTCGCGGACCTTGCCGGCCCACCCGGGGCTGGGCACGATGGAGGAGACGGACGAGGTGACCACCACCCGCCGCACGCTCCCGGCGTCCTTGGCCGCGCGCAGCACGTTCAACGTCCCCTCGATCGCCGGCACCATCTGCTTCTGCACCCACCCACAAAACAGATCGAGCACGTCAGTCACTCATCTCATCAGTACGTCTGAGGATCCAGGAGTAGTACGTACGTACCTGGGGGTCGGCGACGCGGTCGGTGGGGGCGGTGCAGGGGGAAGCGACACTATGCCAGAAAAGTTGATTAGAGATGCGGCTCAACTCTCATTAGAGACGCGTTTTTTTGCGTCTGAAAATTTTCGTCTCTAATGTCAGCACATTAGAGACGCGAAATTACGCGTCTCTAATGTACTCTTATCAGAGACGCGTTTTGCCCAAGACGCGTCTGTAATGATGCTTATCAGAGTCGCGTGTCGCCAAGACGCGTCTCTAATGTCAACTTATCAGAGGCGCGTTTTACCAAGACGCGTCTCTGATTGGCAAAACGCGTCTCTGATGAAGTCCCAAGAGAGACGCCGATGGGCAAAACGCGTCTCTAATGATAAATAAAAACAAAAAAAAATATACAGGTTTCATCCATTACATACAATGACACCTCGTCATGTATGACATAAAACAGGACATCACAATTGACAGGAAAACAAAATATCTCAACCTCCAGTTCATAGGTATATAAACATGATCTCAAGTTCACAAGATAGTCATAAGCATGAGGTATACAAATATGGTATACAAACATGAGGTATACAAAGTCCAGTTCATAGGTATACAACATGATCTCAAGATCACAAGTTCACATGATAGTTCATAGGTATATATGAAAACATGATCATATTACATCACAGGCAGCAATATAAACTGCACACCTTATCTGTTGTCCTAATGTCCTAGGATTTTGGAATCCACTATTAGTCCCATTTGAACTCATGGTCATCACGAGGATTCATTGGAATGCACCTAACAATTAACAATCATGGGATTATGACAGAGTTGCAAAAACATTTCAATAGAAAGTTAGGCAGCTTGATGTCACAAAATTAGGCTAGGAATATAATATTAAGCTACTTCAAGTCAGCCATATCATTTCCAGGGGCACACTAGTATTTTTTTCATAGAATCAAGCAATACTTCATTGGAAGTCTACAAACAATAACCAGAGGCACACTCATTATTATATACTTGTAGGTGCTAGGTAATTTTACGATAACTGAATAGCTAATGTAAACTGACCTGCTTTAGGGACGGCACTTGCATGAGAAAAATTCTGTAGCCTGTCTTCAGGTAAGCTCTTCTTGCATAACAAATGTCTGCCTGAAAGCAAGTGCAAAATAATGTCTACTGTTATCACGCTGCATTCTCTACCCAAAAAAAAAAAAACTCAACAAGATCGGCACTACAAATGTCTTAAGGAACTCAGTATTAGATGACAATGAAGACATCTGATCCATGAGGCACAACAAGCTCTGGTCAGGCTACTATATGAAATCAGCTAACACTCATCACGCTTAGTTTAAGTGCAATGGTTTTGCATAAAATTTTGATCTGACCCACTGACATGCATGCTAGTTTATTTCAGCCAATGCGATGGTCCTAATTTAGCTTCAGTGAATTGAAATAAGTTGCAGGTAGTAACTAGTTTCTTACTTATATTATAGGACAGGTGCAGCTCTTGCTCCATCAGCATGTGTTTTCAGTTAAATTTACAAGGCGGCAATCTGTAACATGAAATCTTTCTGCACAGCTCACTAGAACAGCATATAACTAATTTGTAGAAATCCCCTTGACCATATGAATTTAGCTAACTGATTAAACATACATATATGAACTTTAGAGGAGAAAACAGAGACTAGAGAACGCATGAGCTCTGTCTATCAGAAGCATCAGCTATGTTGTATATAAACATCGCACTTTCAGTAACTCTAGTCACAGATATAGGTTGATCTCCCTAAAGACAAGAAGAGTGTACACCAATACATTAAAGAAAAGATAGATTGATGACTAGCTATAAAGTACCTGATTGAATATGACCAATCTTCCGGAAAATTTGTTCTTATCGACAGCAACAGACTGAATGAAATGTTCCACATGGTCCAATAAAACCTTTATTGCAAAGGCAAAAATATATCAAGATTTTGGATAATTTCCCATATTAAAAAAAAAATCCATGTTGCCAGTATAAACATTTTGACAGAGTGATGTGCATAAGCACATGCACATCATTCTAAAGTGTGCCACCACAGTAAGCAACCAAAGTGAAGAACACAACCACTGTAATCTTGAAGTAAATGTGCAAATTGGAAATCTGAAAGGTGGCACATGAAAGGGAATCGGATGTCAAGTCATGATATGCTACTCGTACATGAAGCAGGGAAGTAACAGATTTTTAGTTCCACCAACATATTTTATCACAACATGCAGCATGTAAAGTTATAAATTGGAGCAAGGCTCAAGTTATAAATTGGAGCAAGATTCAGCATTGTATAAAGTTAGCAAGAAGTTACCTCTGTGGACTAATAAATTCAGTCTTCAGTTCAGCTCCTCATATTTGGCAAAATGGATTGAAAAGTCCTATTAAGGTAGACTGTAGACTATAGTCAGGCAATCTAACTCGATGGCAAAATAGATGTCAGAATGTAAATAGACAACAATGCTAGCTGGCAATCCATTTGTATTATAGAAAAACTCATCAATCTGCAAGCACTTACATAATTGCAATAAAATCACAGAAGATAAAATTAAATTGTTCGAGCCACATATGTATTCTGATTTGCACAAGAAAAATTCCAATACAGGGGTATAGAATAAGTACTTTGTTTCTGGTAGTGAGTTATGCTATTGCTTTCTTCAACAAGTCCCAGGTCCCAGCCCAAGTAGTCACATGATTCTGATTTGCACATATTAGAGAATAGTTATCTAAAAATGAGTGTAACATAGAGCCTAAATGAGCATTAGAAGTTCATGTTGCTAACAAATCTGAAACTGATATAAACAAAATTCGTTGTCTTAATCCATGGAAGTGATGTATGTATTAACTATTATCTCTAAAGGAAGCTAATTAATGGATAGAAGCATTTTACATTCTTGAAACACAAGTTACTATCAAATATAAAACCAGATGTGGATAAATCTGGGCACTCATACTATGAATTTGGAACTTTGGCAGCCCTAATCCTGCAATGATTAAATAGACAGCTAACACTGCCATGTAACTGACACACCACACCACATATTTCAACGTATGCAATTCATACAGTAGTCAGAACAACACACTATCAGCAGGACGCAATCACTGCAGGTCACCTGAGCACTATGATTTCAGATCACTTAGCTGCCATCTCAGCATTCGAAACTACAAGCCTACATAGAACCCACTTCATGTTTTGTGTCAGATAGAGAGTTTTGATGGACTGGACGACTAACTCTTCTTTCATTGAGGCAATCTGTCGAACACTTACCAAGCATGGGACATAGCATAGCCTATGGTGCGGCAATCTGTCGAACACATAGCAAGCAAGGAGGGCAGGGCTCAACCTGGACATGGGCTGATCGTGGTTATGCTAGCGCCAGATCTGGACATTGGGGGTGGGGTGGGGTGGGGGGTTGGGGGGGGGGGGGGGGGGGGGGGGGGTACCTCAAATCGATTGAAGAAGTGATGCCCAGCACGGATCTGGCGGGAACGGAGGTAGCGGCGCCGGATCTCCTTCTCGATGCGCATCCTTTCCCGGTCCTAGAAGTTGTCGAAGTCCTGCTCTCGGAAGCGCAGCTCCTCCCGTGCGCCAGCGATGGGGTGTGGCTCAAACGCACGCCCGATTCGGCGCATCCAGGCTCCGCCGGTACAGCGGCAAGTAGACGCCCACTGCCCACAATGAAGGCGGCGTGGAGCGCGACGAGGCAGGCGGGGACCTTGGGCTCCTACTCGGCGAGCGTGAGGTCGAGCGAGAGGAGAAGGGGGCGCCGTCAAGATCCAGATCTGGGAGAAGAAGAGAGAGAGAGAAGGGACGACGCTCTCCGGGCAGGCAGCTAAGACTATCTCCAACGGATAGTCTATTTTGGGAT
This sequence comes from Eragrostis curvula, assembly GCA_007726485.1. Lineage (NCBI taxonomy): Eukaryota > Viridiplantae > Streptophyta > Magnoliopsida > Poales > Poaceae > Eragrostis > Eragrostis curvula. The sequence goes on from CM017443.1 coordinate 3,672,765, forward strand.
TTACACAGGATTTGAGGTGTAGAACTACAAAAATACATCTTCAACAGATGCCCCAAACAGAAGACGCATTTTGTGAGCCGGGAGGCCCGCGCCGCACAAATACGGCAACTTCGTCGCGCGACCAACACCGCGAATCGTTTTCCTGTTTGTTTTCCTCTCTCGCTGCCTCTCTCTCTTCCGCCGAGGTGCAGGGCGCAGCAGCACGGCGGCGGGGCGGGCTCGGCGTCGCGGGCCCGGTCGCGGCGGCAGCGCAGTGGGAGGCGGAGTGGCGATTGGTGGTGATACAATAGTAGGAGAGAGAAGGAGAGGAGAAATTCCTGCTGGATTTGTTGGATTTTGAGGGACAATTGCTGCAAGCTCGTGGTGTTTGATTGGAGCAAAGTGGCTGCTGCTTGTTTGGGAAGAAATCAGGTGAAGCCAGCTTGCTTGGATTTGTTGGATTTGTGCTCAGCGGCAAGAAAAACAGAGGTGCTCAGCTTGCTTGGGGGCTGCACATCGGCAGGAAGAGTTGTAGGTCAGAATCGAGCCATGGAGGAGCTGTGGTGGTGCTCAATCGAGCTGCAGTAGCTGCTGGAAGGTAATCCGGTGAGGGATTGGGTTTGTCCCTGTCCTGATTTGGGGAAGAGAGAAGGGAGGCGCAGAGGAGTGAGGTGCTGCTGTCGGTGAGCTTCTTGCTGCTCCATTACTTGGCTCGGGAGCGGCGAACTGCGCGGCGAGGGGACGGGCGCGGCGCACGCGTGCGTGCAGGGCGAAGCAGGGGACGCGGCGGCAGAACATGGCACGGGCGCGGCGCGCGGCGGCGGAGCAGGATGCGTGGTTGGAGAAAAGGTGGCGTCATTGGAGATGGAAGTTTTTCCGTCTTCCTCTTGAAGCTGAGCAAGACACATTTTGTGTTTTGCGGCTCCTACACCGTTGGAGACAGCCTAATGGAAGAGAGAAGGGATGGGGACGGGAGAGAGGGCCCGGACGCGTGCGCTGATGAACCGAATATAAGCAAATTTTTGGGTCCGGCCGTGTTTCCCAATGACGCGGCTATAGAAAACGCGTCTGCGATCAATTCGGCTTGTAGCTTGAGACGCGTTTCCTGATGACGCGTCTGATACATGGGTATATAAGAGACGCGTTTCAATAGCACGCATCTGTAATATAATTTTGGTGACGCGTTTCAAAAACGGGTCTGTGATTGAGTGTCTTATTTCTGCTGTTTTGGCATAGTGCGAGGTGGAAGACCCCCGCGCGGCGTCAAGGAGAACGGCGCCGTCGAGGAGGTCGCACCGGAACACGCGGAGGCGGCCCTCGTCGGCCATCGCGTGGAGGTGGTCCGTCTCCGCCTTGTCATCCGCGTGATAACCTCCGCGCGCGTCACAAAACAAGAGACAACGTACGACCAATCTTATCGGCGCTCTAGCTAGATTGCGAGGTGCAAACCGGGGTTGAGGACGCCGGCGTGGACGCTGTATCCGCGGTCGAGGAGGTTGCGGACCAGGCATGAGCCGATGAAGCCGCTAGCGCCGGTCACCAGCACTATTGCGCCCTTGGCTCCCCCGCTTGCTGCCATCTTCCGGTGGCTGCCCTTTCTGCGAGCCAAGTGTCAAAAGTGTGATCGAGGAGCCCTTTCCTCTCGATGCAATTGGCAAACGTCCTCGGATACGAATTCCAATAAAACAACAAACCCCATATGCCACAACAGTCATCGTTAAGCCAGCTGCCTGGACTTGTCCGGTTTCGCTACCAGATGTTGTAGCGAATGGACAGGGAACCGACCGGTATATATTGAGCCCTAGTACGGATGATTGTAACAAGTACTATCATACACGCGGGCCCCGACGCAAGCTTGGGCCTGGCACCGACGGCCTGGCACCGACGCAAGCTTGGGCCTGGCACCGACGGCCGGGACTGCACGAAATCAGCCGGTCCATTGCATGATAACATCAGGCTTTCCTAAATTCCATTATTACTACTCATTAGCCTCCGGGAACCCTCTCTCATAAATAACGAGGCTCACCAACGAATCTAGTAACCCAAAGCCGTGATGGATACCATGGAGGATGAGATCGCGGCGGCGCAAGAGAAGGCGGCGGCGCCGGCCGTGAGCACGAGGAAGCGGAAGAGGACAACGATCGCTGCAGCTGCACCATGCGACGCCGGCATGTGCGACGACGTCGTCCGCAACATCTTCGCCCGCGTGCCGGCACGCACGGCGGTGGCGTCCATGGCGCTCTCGACGCACCACCGCCGAATGATCCGCTGCCCGGAGTTCAGGAGCCTCCACTGCCGCCTCGGCCCCGCCCGCACATCGCGTACGTCGCGACGGCCAATGTAGGGAAGGGGAGAAGCGATGGCCCCGTCGGCTTCTACGTCGCCGGCGGCGTCGGGCACAGCGGCGACGCTCCGATGCGGTGGCTCGACGGACCGACGTACGAAAACATGAAGTACGTCAACACTTGCAACGGCATCGTGCTCCTTGCCGACTCGTCCAGGCACAACAGCTGCGTGCTCTGGAACCCGGCCGTCCCCGACGACGAGAAGGAAGTGACCGTCCCTGTTTCGTTACAAGATCACAACTGTGCCATACTGGGGTTGGGTTGCGGAAGGAGGAGCCAAACTTACAAGCTACTCCTATCGCGGCGGCGCCCGTTTCGGCAAGCGTTGAATCCCTGTAAAGAGCTGCTGGTCTACGAACTCGGCGGTGCCGCGGAGCGTCCAGTATCGCGGACCGTGTTATCGCCGCCACGATTGCACGTACAAATCAGCAGCAACAAGTCGCTTGGTCGTTTACGGACTGTGCTATCGGAAGGAGTAGACGGAGAAATCAGCAGCAAGTCGCTTTACATAGACGGCATAATTTACCTCTTCCACGTCAGTAACGCGGCGGTTCTCGCTTTAGACGTCGACGAGGAAACCGTCGCAACCATCAACATGCCGGCCGAGTACGATCGACGCTGGCCGATTTCCGGGCTCCTGGAGATGTCTGGCCGTCCATGCGTGGAGACGTACAACGGCAAGTCCAGAGCCCTATGGCTCCTCACAGACACAGAGGACCACCGGTGGGAGCAGAGGTGCATCATCAAGCATCTCAAACCTTATTATGGTCTCCGGCACGATATTCCCGACCTCAGTCGTTGCTCAATCGCCGGTGTTTGGGACTGTGGTGGCGTGCTAGTCTTGTATATGCATCACGTGGCCAGCGGTGAGCACTGGCTTCACATGACAAATGCTTCAACCATGAAGGCGTTCCAGACAAGATTGCCGCCAAAAATTGCGCCGGAGTGGTTAGGCTACGCATTTTGTTGGGGTTTCAAGCCAACGCTCATATCGCCCGAGAGCATCGTCGGCAAGCTCAGTCAGGATGAGGAGAGGCGCCGAGAGCGCACGGCCTATATTATGGAGGCCCTGAAGCCCGTCAGTGAGAATGAGAGGACGGAAGGGCCCAAGGCAACGCTCAACACTGTATGCTTCATGGAGTTCCTGGTTCGGATCATGCAGAAGCTGCCTGACGACATGCAGGACGTGATTGAAATGCCACTCTTCAACTCTGCTTCGTCTTGATCTCAAAAAAAAAAAAAAAAAAAAAAACCTCTGCTTCGTCTTCAGACTTCGACCGGTTAGTGACTCCAGAAACAACCTTTTCCCAACCGGAGGGATCCCAACCTCCAGTTCAAACGAAACGGCGGTCCAAGAGATTACAGAAACAACTTTGGACAATCAAAATTAAACTTACATTTTTTTCTAGCTCCTTGGATAATATTTTCATCTCCGATTTGGCGTCATAGTTGAAAACCATGTTTTTCATTCCCTGCTGTATCTCATTTTATTGTACAGATTTCAAATTGTACTTCCAGTTTCATCAGACAATTATTAGCATCTTTTTATTCTAATAACCCTCTCCATAAATAGCGGGTTTTTGTCTCCATAAATTGTACTTCCAGTTGCATTAGCACATTTGAGATAGAGATTAGCCTCCGGGAATCCTCTCCATAAATAGCGGGTCAGATTAACGATCTAATAACCCTAAGCCACCTTTCACCAAAATAAAGGAAAACAAACCCTAAGCCACCATGATGGATATGAAGCCAGGGGAGGATGAGATCGCGGAGGCGCAAGAAAGGGCGGCGCCGGCCAAGAGGAAGAGGAGAAGGACGACAGGAGCCATGCGCTGCCGCATCATGCGACGCCGGCCTGTGCGACGACGTCTTCCGCAGCATCTTCGCCCGCGTGCCGGCGCGCACGGCACGGCGGTCGCGTCCATGGCGCTCTCGACGCACCACCGCCGCATGATACTCTGCCCGGAGTTCAGGAACCTTCACTGCCGCGTCGGCCCGCCGCTGCCGCAACCGCACATCGCCTACATCGCGACGGCCATGATAAAAAGGGAAGAAAGCAAGGACCCCGTCGGCAAGTTCCACGGCTTCCATGTCGCCGGCATAGGACTTAACAGCAACGCACCGATCCGGTCGCTCACCGACGTACCTCACAATGACGTACGTCAACACCTGCAACGGCATCGTGCTCCTTACCGACTCATCGAGGACTAATACTTGTGTGCTCTGGAACCCGGCCGTCGCCGACGACGAGAAGGAAGTGACCGTCCCTGTTTCGTTGCGTAATCACAACTGCGCCATATTGGGATTGGGTTCGGCAGGAGGAGCCAAACTTACAAGCTACTCCTATCGCGGTGGCGGAGGCCGGGACAACCCAAAATTGCAACCACGTATCCTAAAAGGCTGCTGGTCTATGCGCTCGGCGGCGGTGCCGCGGAGCCAGTGTCTTCGGCAGGATTGCATCACAACAAGTCGCTTCGGACTGTGATATCGGCAGGGGACGGAGAAATCAGCAGGAAGTCGCTTTACATAGACGGCATCATTTACCTCTTCCACAAGGTCGACTACAAGAAGGCGGTGATTCTCGCTTTTGACGTCGACGAGGAAACCGTCACATCCATCAACATGCCGGCCGAGTACAGGCCGACTTCCCAGCTCCTGGAAATATCTGGCCGTCCATGCGTGGAGACGTACGAAGGCGAGTCCAGAGCACTATGTATGCTTACAGAGGACCACCGGTGGGAGCAGAGGTGCGTCATCAAGGAGCTCATATCTTACTATGGTCAAGAGACTGGCGACCTCAGGTTCTGCTCAATCGCCGGTGTTTGGGACTGTTCTGGCGTGCTAGTCTTGTATTTGGATGAATCAATAGCCGGTAACCGATGGCTCCACATGACAGATGCTTCAACCATGAAGACGTTCCAGGTAAAGATGACGCCTGACCGGTCAAGCTGCGCATTTTGTTGGGGTTACAGGCCGACGCTTTTGTCACCGGGGAGCATCGTCGACGGCAAGCTCAGCCAAGACGAGGAGAGGCGCTGTCGCGATGGAGAAAAGGCAGAAGAAAACGCTATAATGGAGGCGTATATAATGGAGGCCCTGAAGCCCGTCAATGAGGATGATAGGAGGGAGGGGCACAGGAAAACGCTCAACACTGTATGCTTCATGGAGTTCTTGGTTCGGATCATGCAGAATCTGCCTGACAACATGCAGGGTGTGATTCAAATGTCAATCTTCAAATCAGCCCGTACGCCTTCAGATTCCGTCCCCGTTAGTAATGTCCGCAGATACCGCCACCAGCGTGGGAATTTAATTTTATACTAGCTCCTTGAGTAATAATATTTACATGCCGGATTTTGGGTCATGCTTCATGGAATTCCTGGTTCCGATCATGCAGAAGCTGCCTGACTACATGAAGGACGTGATTGAAATGCCACTCTTCAATTCTCTTTCGTCTTCAGACTTCGACTCGTTAGTGTATCCTGATTCCTGAAACAACCTTTTCCCAACTGGAGGGATCCCCACCTCCATTTCAATCGAACGGCAGTCCAAGAGACTTCAGGAACAACTTTGAACCATCAAAATTAAACTTACATTTTTTTTGTAGCTCCTTGAATAATTACATGTCCGATTTGGGTCATAGTTGAAAGCCAAGATTGTCATTCCTCATTTCTCAATTTTATTGGACAGATTTCAAATTGTACTTCCCGTTTGATCAGATTATTATTAGCATCCTTTTATTCTAGGTAGAGGAGCGTTGCGCCGTCGAGGAGGTCGCACCGGAACACCCAGAGGGGTCCTCCCCGGCACCCCGCGGCCAGCGCGTGGAGGTGCTTCGTCTCCGCCTTGTCACCGGCACGTCACGAACGAAGTTCGTTCTTACCTGCCTTCGGAAATACGTAGGACCCAGGTGCTATGTAATTTTCTTCCCCTCCGGGAAGCCTCTACATAAATAGTGGATCGGATTAACGATCTAAAAACCCTAAGCCATGATGGATAACATGGAGACGAAGCCAGGGGAAGATGAGATTGCGAAGGCGCAAGAAAAGGCGGCGGCGGCCGTGAGGAAGAGGAAGATGAGAAGGGCGACAGGAGCCAGCGCTGCCGCATCACGCGACGCCGGCATGTGCGACGACGTCGTCCGCAGCATCTTCGCCCGCGTGCCGGCGCGCACGGCGGTCGCGTCCATGGCGCTCTCCAAGCACCACCGCCGCATGATACTCTGCCCGGAGTTCAGGAGCCTCCATTGCCGCCTCGGCCCGCCGCTGCCGCAACCGCACATCGCCTACATCGCTACGGCCGAGATAAGGAGGAGAAAAGACCCGGACCCCATCAGCGCGTTCCGCGGCTTCCACGTCGCCGGCATCGGGCACAGCAGCAGCAACGCCCCGATGCGGTCGCTCGCCGGATCGGCGTACCTCACATTGTGGAACGTCAACACGTGCGACGGAAATCGTGCTACTTGCCGACATCTGGTCAAGGCCCAACACGTGCATGCTCTGGAACCCGGCCGTCGCCGACGAAGCGAGGGAAGTAACCGTCCCTGTTTCGTTGCATCGTCACAACTGTGCCATACTGGGGTTGGGTTACGGCAGGAGGAGCCAAACATACAGGCTGCTCCTATCGCGGTGGCGGAGGCGGGAACAGCCGGCAATCGCAACGAAAAAGCTGCTGGTCTATGCGCTCGGTGCCGGTGGTGACAACAAGTCGCTTCGGACTGTGCTATCGGTAGGGGATGGAGAAATCAGCAACAAGTCGCTTTACCTAGATGGCATAATTTACCTCTTCCATTTCGAGAAGGAGGCGATTCTCGCGTTTGACGTCGACGAGGAAACCGTCACATCCATCAAAATGCCCGGCAATCAGTGCAAACCATACTACTCGCCATTTTTCGAGCTCCAAGAGTTGTCTGGCCGTCCATGTATGCAGACGTACGACGGCAACTCGAGAGCCCTATGGCTGCTCAGAGAGGACCACCGGTGGGAGCAGAGGTGCGTCATCAAGGAGCTCAGATCTTATTATGGTCAAGAGACTCGAGACCTCAGTGTATGCTCAATCAACGGTGCTTGGGACAGTGGTGGTGGTGTGCTAGTCTTGTATTTGAATGATGAACTAACCGGTAACCAGTGGCTCCACATGACAAATGCTTCAACCTCTCAGACGTTGCAGGTCATCCTGCCGCGCAACGTGACGCCGGAGCAGTCAGGCTACTCATTTTGTTGGGGTTACAAGCCGACGCTCCTGTCACCGGAGAGCATCGTCGGCAAGCTCAGCCAGGACGAGGAGAGGCACCGAGAGCTCACGGCGAATATAATGGAGGCCCTGAAGCCCGTCAACGAGCGCGAGAGGAGGAAAGGGCACAAGAAAACGCTCAACACTGTATGCTTCATGGAGTTCTTGGTTCGGATCATGCAGAAGCCGCCTGACAACATGGAGGACGTGATTCAAATGTCAATCTTCCAATCAGCCCCTACGCCTTCAGATTCCGTCCCCGTTTGTGTTGTAAGCAGATACCACCCAGACCGTAGTTTTACAGTCCGAAATAATGGCCATTAGTTTGAGAGCAGATTTGTAATTTTACTATTAATTAATCAAATTTGTTTCTTAATAATAGTGAACTAGATAATGCAACCCTAACCATCTAACCCTAAAAACTAATAATAATGAACTAAATTGATGAACAACATAAAGCAATCATATTACAAATTTGATTTTCTTTATAGAAACAAAATTACTATTCAAGTCTATAACTCTTTATTTTTTCGATTTTACCCTTACTAATGGCCATTAGTAAAGAATTTTCGGTATTAAATCTAGACCGTCGGATCAAACTAATGATCATTAGTTTTGAAAAACTAATAGCCATTATTTTGGACAGTAAAACTTCTCTTAATTTACTATCCTTGAGAAATATATTTACATGCTGGATGTTGGGTCATAGTTGAAAACCAGGATATCATCATTCTCTGTTTCTCATTTTCATTGAGCAGATCTCAAGTTGTACTTCCGGTTTCAACAGAAATTTATTATGCATCGGCGTACTTATTAATACAGTATCCAAAGATCAGGAGATGCACCCTCTGCTCTTGAGGCTCTCCACAGCATCCTTGATGATCTTCTCCATTGGCCTGAACTGCAGCCCCAGCGCCATGAGCTTCTTCGACCCTACCTCCGCCCTCACCAGCCCGGGCTGGGTGTCCTTGGGAAACCTACACACAGAGCAACATCGAAAGGCTGAAGCACACCGAGATATTGCTCTTTCGCACTGACAAATAAATTTGACTCATTTTGCCATTACTGTAGAAGTGTTCATACTAATCATTCAGGAAGAAAAAACGTTCATACTTGGGCACTTCGTAGTTGGGGTAGAGCTCGGCGACTTTGGCCGCGAAGTCACTCCAGTGACAGATGGATTCAACGCACATGTGCCTCCCGGTCGCTGCTGTATTCTCGAACAGCATGATATGGGCCAACGCAACGTCCTCCACATGGACTGCCCCCATGAAGAAATCAGCATACTCCTCTGTGCAACCTGCACGGCCAGAAAGGTGTGCTTCAATGTTTCCTTTCTATCGCAGCGCCATAATGAGCAAACAAGAAAAGTATTATGTAAAGTGAGAAGTGACTACTCCTATATTAGATGTGTAATAGATTTTTCACTGCAACAGTGCTCATGCATATGATCATTTATCAACTGAGACTGTCCATGCCAAATTTGATAGAGAAACATCCAACTTTTTGTTGGGAAACCAAACCATAGCAATTATCACGATTTGATTGTACTTACTGGAAAGACTTGAACACATGTTAAAAGAGCTTCCCATTCAAAATTTTAAAACAAGGTTAGAAATGTGATCGCACAAACAATCATGTGTCATACCTTCGAGGAGGCTAAGAAACATGGCCATGCTAGCGTTAACCTTTGGTGGAATCATCGGGCCCAAAACAGTGCCCGGGTTAACCACAACCACATCTAGCCCGTTCTCCTCTGCAAACTTCCATGCCGCCTTCTCTGCAAGTGTCTTCGAAGCAGGGTACCAAACCTACTCAACAGCAAAGAGGTCATGAGATAACAGAGCGATTATTGAAGGTCTGCACAATTGCTTCCTGGAAATTCTGCAAACGTTGCACTGCCATTCATTAAGGAGGAGGAAATTACAAATACATAAGTTTAACAACTATATTGCAGACATCAGAAGCAAACAAAGGCAAAGGTTCAGTTGTTGTTCAGCAGTGCTATCAGCAATTGGAGACGCAGCAAAAACGCAGCAATTCTGCAAACGTTTGTCAGTGTCGAAGTTCACTGAATTTTCCATGCCGGTAATGGCATCGTTATAGGCAATAAAACTACTAGTAGAATATAACAGCTGTGGACTGTGGTTACACTCCAAAATGTCCTAAATTTCTACCTGAGGTATCAGATTTTCAGTTCAACAGAAGCACAGCGCACAGAACCAAAATTCTAAGAAGAAACTGAGATGAGAACAGCACACCATCAGTGTTGGTGGTTCGCACAGTGCTGATCCGCAAGCGCCGGAGAGAAATGTGCTCACCCCGTTCTTCTCGCAGTAGTCAATGTCGGTCCAGCAGGTCTCGTCGACGACCTCACCGGCCGGCCAGCCCGGGTTGGGCACGACGGACGAGACGGACGAGGTGACCACTACCCGCCGCACGCCCCCGGCGTCCTTGGCCGCTCGCAGCACGTTCAGCGTCCCCTCGATTGCCGGCACCATCAGCTGCTTCTGCAACCACAAATCGAGCAGGTCAGTCACTCTCAGTCTGAGGGGCTTGGGGGGAGGAGGGACTAAGGAGAAGTGGCCTTCGGGCGGCGGCGCGGTAGCCGTACCTGGGGGTCAGTGACGCGGTCGACGGTGCATGGGGAGGCGAGGTGGAAGACGCCCGAGCATCCCCGCGCGGCTTCGAGAAGCGCGGCGCCGTCGAGGAGGTCGCACCGGAACACGCTGAGGCGGCCCTCGCCGGCGCCGGCGGCCAGCGCGTGGAGGTGGTCCGTCTCCGCCTTGTCATCTGCACGGCCAATCCTACCGGCGTGACGACATTGCTGCGGGCTCGCGGCGAGCAAAGCAACGACATGGCGTTCTTTCGAGCTGGAAGAAGAAATAAGAGGGGATGCTAGTACTGACCGGGGTTGAGGACGCCGGCGTGGATGCTGTATCCGCGGTTGAGGAGGTTGCGGACCAGGCACGAGCCGATGAAGCCGCTCGCGCCGGTCACCAGCACCGTCTCGCCCTTCGTTTCCCCGCTTGCTGCCATCTTCCGGTGTCAAGTAGCGTGACTGTGTGACCGTCTCGCAGTGTCGACTCTCGACGAGTGGTTGTAGCCGACACTGGATTTTTTAGGATGCGGTTGGGCAAAAATTCTAGATGAAGATATCATAAACTGCATATGCTATCTGTACCATCTATGTATTTAATCTGACGATACTTATCATTTGCTACCGTGCATATTACTATAGCAGTTGATAAGAGCTATTGAATAAACTGCAGATGTTATCTGTACCATCTATGTATTTGATCTGACGATACTTATCATTTGCTACCATGTATATTACTATAGCAGATGATAAGAGCTATTGGATAAAGTGTATAGATAGTATAGATAGGTTAAAATGTCCACATCTAGGATTTTTGCCCAACGGCGTCCTAAAAAATCCAGTGTTGGCAACAGCCTCGGATCCGATAAAACAGCAACCCCGTCGTCTTCCAAGTTCCAAGGCAGACATCGTCTGACAGTGGCGTGGACTAGTCCACTCGGGTTTGGCTCTAATGACAACCGGATCTCTGCAGCTAATGAATGAACAGATAACCTCTACGAGTGCTGGCAAAGCATAATTCACATCTACCGAAGCAGGGTGAAAAAATACAGGGAGATTGATCTGAACAGGAACATCCGTTTCAGCACCAAAGAGAGTCCGAATTCAAACAGGATTTACATGATCAGCGATACATCTTCACCTCGCAAAAAAACATCAGTGACGCGTAGTACGACTTGATTCACTCATCTTACCTAGGTACAAAAACACCTGGGTTAGTGCATCGGTTAACCAGTTCATTGTCCGTGTGATCGCACGCAGATGGTGAAAGGTGGGAGGGAGATATGTGTATCTCAGATGCTCGCTATTGTGGCCTTACAACTCAGACTCAATATCTTCAGCGCTAACAACTCTGTACCCCGAGAATAATCCTGAGAAATACTTCGACACCATAGAGCTGAACGAAGCAAGCTCTTCCTTTGCCACCGGCGGCTTAATCTTGCATATCATGTTGTAGTCATGCTTCAGGTGCGGTTTGACTATCTTTTCCTGTACACGCAGACAACATCAGTGAGAAGCGTTCTTCAAAATGAAATAATGTCATATCATTTAAGTGTAATGCTTCAACATGAGAAGGCCATCGTGTATTTACCTTGAACTCCTCGAATGGACAGAAATCTTTGTTGCCGCAACCCTGCATCGACAATGCCAACAAAGGTAAGATGCATTATTAAACGAGCTGACAAAGAGGACACATCTGTATTTGCTAGCCATGGGCGGGGCCAGCATAGTTCATGGGTGTTCGGTTGAACACCCATGTATTTTGGTGTAAAGACAACAATTCTTGAGCTATGTTACATGAACATGCTCAAAATGAAGAGAAATTCTGGAAATTTGATGTAAAATTCGCTTTGTACCCCAGAAAATTTCAGTTTAGAAGTTCAAATAAGTATTTCCTTAACTACTTCTCATGCTTCTTTGTCTCATTACTAACTTTGAACATCCACACTAAAAATTCTAGCCCCGCCACTGTTGCTAGCAGACTGCTCTACACAAATTGATATACCCTAAAAAAATTGCTTCTACAAATTAAACCTAGGCATTCACAGCCACCACGGTTCAGGTAAGGGAGTCCCTAGTGTAGGACACCATTAGCTGACTTCAATGCCAACCAACACCGCATTCATGATCAGTGCGTACACCCATCCATCTCTATTCAAGTGACTAGACCACAAAATATTAACATCCTCCAATTTGTTGTATTTACATCCCTCTCTATACCAAAGTAAGAAATAAAAAAAACAGTGTACATTGGTAGTTCTACTTCGATCAAAATACGAAGTTCAAATAAAAGATTGATGGAAGGTACAAAGATGAGAGATCTGCACGCCATAAATCATTATTCATCTTGTAAGCATTTTCTTTCAAGTTGAGTTTGACTTCTAATTATTTGACAGGCGTAAAAAGAAAGCCCCAACAGTTGGGGAGCAAAACAAGATTAAACATTTTGTTACATCCTAGCAACTGGAAAGAACAATAGATGAATAAAACACTAATAAAACAAAAGTTCAAAATTCTTACCGGCATTGAAACTGGCACTTCGTTGTGTAGAACTTGAATGAAGTATGAGTTATTTTGTCCCCCAGAGGTTGTGCTGTCATCTGAAGTTTTGCCTGGGCATTGGTACAAAACCAGCATGTTGTTACCAGCAAAAGGGGCTACAACACTGCCCTTCCAGTTTCTTCCGTGTGGTGGCATAGGAGGTAGGTCCAGTGCCTCCTCCCTCTGTATCCTCTCAAAATCTAGGTACGAAAAAAGATTCATATTTGTAGATATGTCAGGTAAGCAATTAGTCATTAACAGAGAAACAATTTCATGCCCAATAAGTCAAGGAGAGAAAACATACCAGAACCTTCGAGGAAAAGACCAAGAAGGCAGCTGAAAGGAACAACAGTTTCTGCGTGTGCAAATCGTAGCCTTGCCTTTTCGTAAGTGCCATCAGGGTGGTTTTCTACAACATCACGTACAAAATTTCAATCCAAACTCAAACTCAGCATTATTTTGATCATATATTTCGGTACTGTTCAAGAGAATTCCCTTTTTCTAGCTAACATTCAGTAGACACTACTTGCCAGCTATGAGAGAGAATCATGCAATGAATAGCACCAAAAGAAACCCACATCATAATGACCAGACTCAGGAAATGCAGATACCTTCTTTAGCCACGATTGCTTCTTCCATTGATTGGACAACATCCTTGAGCAATGGCAGTCCCATCCGGTAGTTAATAGACTCACCATAGCCTTTTAGAACAAAACCCTCCAAATCATCTGTCCATTCTAGAAAATAAACCTGCACAGCATTTTTACAGTAAATAAAATAAAAGCAAACGATAGCAGCACTTCCGATTTAAGACACAATTTTTATGCAACATACTAAACTTCTAAGTTCATGATCAGCAAGCACATTGCATCCAATAGGTGTAACATCTAAGTACAGTTGAGATATGACTCTACCAACTGACAAGATTTAATTTTATTGATACTTGAGCTGCATAAACTGTAATGAATCATCTACAAACGTAGCAGTTGCCTAACTGAAGGTTTACTTTTACGCAGCTGTTTTGTCCACCAGACACAAAAATAAACAATAATATGAAACTTACTTATGAACAATACATACAAGAAACTTTCAAGCATGAAGCATGCCAAAAGCTACAGGTGTCCCAAGGTGACCTACCTCAGCTTCATTAAACAGCCCACAAGCTTGATTTGTTATATTCAGTAAAGATGCTTCCTGCATTAAGAAACATCCAGAAGTAAATAAATTATAGTTAGCTCTAAAGCATTCAGGTAAGATCAATCAGAAACGCGTGGAAAAATTCCCTGGATCCAAGTTTTCATACTTCAGTCCATACCTGCTTACAAAGAAACCAGAGGGAAGAAACATCCTGAGTTGTAAAGTTGAGGTGATAACGATTGACAAGTGCAGCTGTGACATGCTCTAGAATCGGTTCCTTTTGCTTGTCGACATCAGGCTCCTTCCTTTTCCTGTACGCCTGGAAATGGTTTCAAAGTAACAGTTCTTGACCAGTCAATTGCAAAGTTCTACAAGCAGATCATAGATATGGCAATTCACTAGCGCCAAACAAGATATAACCATAAAAAGATATAGAGTGAAGATAAAGCATGACCCGTCTGAAAAAGAAACAGAACGAAAGCAGCTGAGCCAAATGTTCAGACAAGATGCAAACAGAAGAGTAAACTTGAGGCATGAAGCAATGTGTAAAACCATAATGAAACATATCTAGATCAGTTGTTTATGAGAGAGCATATCTGAGGCATGAAATTTTTAGCAACTCCGGTATAAAGCATGGCATAACCATTTGACATCACTACTTACTACTGCCAATTTATGTGTACATTTTACAATGCTTGTTGAAATCAGGGTACCTCAAATACAAATCATTTAAAATGTGTTTCAGATTAAGACCTATGTACATGCAGCCTCTAGAGGGATGAAAGGTAAAGACAACGATAACAGAATGAAGAGATCAAGTAGTAAGTCACAAAGCACACATCTTCTTACAAATATGTTTTCCATATTTTTTTCTCCAAATGTTAGTGCTACCATAAATAATACCTTGTATGTCTCACAGCTGTCGAAAAATCTCAGGCAAATGTCACTTGCACGACTCTCACTCAGAACCGAAAAGGCACGGTTCTTCCCTGGTCCAAGCTTTCCTTTCCCGGATAGCAGTCCCAAACCGAATGCTACTGCGCTAGCTGATGCTCGAGGAACCTACATTTCAGAACATATAGCATTAGTTAGCCTACTGTACCACACTAGAATAAGCAACATTTGATGCCCCACACTAGCTTGTCACATTTTGATGGAACAAAAATGAATGTTAGTAGCACCAGCTGCAGCATTTGGAAATATCTATGTTAATTCACTTATTTTGCAAAGTGGTCAAATTGCCTTTGTGAAAATCGATAATATTTCCACAATAGGCCCGTTTCTCTGAACATAATTACATGGCAATAGGGCAATCCAAATGTGCCAGTGGTATTCTTTACCATTCTTGTAGGGATGGAAAAAGGCAATCATAGGATGATCATAGCGTATAGATGTAAGAATACACATGGAAGCAAACAAAAAAAACGCTAAGTCAGTGCTGACCTGAGTTGCTCTAATTGAATATACATCGGGGTGATATTCCTCTTCAAATAGGTCTTGAAACCTCTCCTTTACTCTGGTGCCCAAATTGTACAATTCTTCTTCTCCTTCGCTAACCAGTTCACCACCTTTAGTCCTACCCTTCCAACGCGACTCCCACCCCTTTATCCAAGACGGAATTTTATTCAGAGAATCACTCTCAGGGCTTTGTTTTGCCTCATTTATAAGAGCTTCCAACCGAACTGCTAATCTATCAAGTTCCTTGATTCGCTTCTTGGTAGGAGCACGAGTCCCATGTCTTGCCTGGAAACCAAAGATACAAAATTATTTCATTTTAAACCACCTAAGTTTGGAGTTCATTTTGTGCAACACATCATTTTATTTGGGAGTAGATTCAAACTATTAAACATTTCCCCATTGCACATAAGGAATTTCTCGGATTCAGAACACGATACACTCTCCTTAACACAAACTGAACAATCACATTGGTATACACAAGAATTGGGTGGCACGAGGGCAGCAAATGCAGGAAAACAGACTTACCACTAGGTTGAGGTGGATCACACGGCACTTGTCTGACATTGACGGCGATGAGACAGCACTGTTGGACCCTCTGGCTGCATCGTACCTGGAATTAGTCGCAGGATTAAACCCTTATTTTCAGGGAAGAAATGCTGGAACCAGGACTTGTTTTACACAATAGTATCATTCAGATCACTCCCATTGCAGATGTAGGATCAAGCCCCTTTCATTTTTAACACTTGATTCTAAAAATCTACCCTGTTCCAGCGAAATGCTCACAACACTTGGAAATGATTTTTATGTACCACCTAGATACAGTCGTCTGCTCTTTCAATGTCAGGTCCAAAAATTACCACAGATCCATTTCCATAATACAAGCTAAAACAAAACATGTTCAGGTTACGACTAGCAGACAGATAAACAATCATTAGGCGAAGTTCCATTCATCTGAAGCTTAGCATAGTCTGAGGAGTTAAGTGACGACGAATGAGCCAGGGGCGGAGCTGCCGAGAAATCAGCAGCCTACTCGCTACTGGTTCTCCTATTTCCCCATGCCCACGAGCCCTAGGTTCAGCCACCCCAATAATGCGATGCAAGCACCTAATGTCAACTCAAGATTAAACAGTAGTATCCAAGCACGCCATGCTAGCGAACAAGTTCAGATCAGTGGCTCGAGAGCCTCGAGGTGGGAGTGAAGCGGGCACCTGGTGACGGTGGAGAGGTGGCGGCGGACGTCGAACGCGTCGGCCCCGGCCGCCGACGGGAGGGGAGCGGCGGCGAGGAGGGCGACGACGAGGAAGGGGAGCAGCAGGAGCGGGAGCCGCGCGTGCGGAGCAGCCATGGCGAATTCGATTTGCCTCTTCGATTTGGCAAGAAGGCTGGTTGGCTCGAGCCTTCTTCGATGGTTTTGGACGGCGACTGGGCCCGGTGCTTCGTGTGCGCGGCGTGGCGCGGGCGTGACACGTTGCTACGGGCATCTAGACGGTAGGGTGCACCGAGACGTCGCGCTGGACGGCTGCGATTGCGCGGACAACGATGAGCAGGGTTTTAAAGTTCCCAGTGTGCCCTTGAGTTGCCACGTATGAAGTACTTTCTCTGTTTTTTTATAATTATCAGTGTTGATTTTTACTGTTCCAACTTTGACTATTATTTTTTTATTAATGCATAATTAAACTCTTATAAATATGTTATGTCACTAAAATACTATCTACACCACATCTATTAATTATGTGTTTATTTTATGTAACTAAGTATTTTAGAAGTTATTAAATGATCAAAGTATAAATAGTGTCAGTTATTTAAAAACGAAGGAAGTAGGAGAATACAAGTAGTGGTACCAGTAGAACACCAGTATTTACCTATATAAAAAAAAAAGAATACCAGGCCCGTGTGTCAAACAACTAGGGCTACGGCAGAGGGAGTAGGAGTTGGACCAGCGGTGGAATTTGATGATGGCATCGACTTTAGAGAGGGTTAGGGCCTGTTTGTTTGGGCTGAAGCTTTTGAGTTTTTAGAAAAGTTGGCTGTTTGAGTAGCTGAAAAACTGTCTGTTAGATTTATAATGTTGGCTTTTGTAATATATATTAAGCTTTTCAGCATACCAAAAGTCAGAAAAGCACCTCTCAGCAAACTTTTCAGCTTTTAGTTCATTTCATCAGAAGTCAGCTTTTCAGTACTCCAAAAGCCAGATCAGAAGTTTGCTGTTTGTTTCACCTTTTCAGCTGGCCAGCTTTTCAGCTGAAAAAACCAGCTGAAAAGCTGAAACAAACAGGGCCTTAGAAAAGAGGAGTGAGAGGCATCCTATTGAATGGGTACTAACATGTGATGGCTTGCGTAAGGACAAAAATGTAATTTCTTATACTAAAAAGACGAGAAGAGACTAAAATTTAATTTGATAGAATTAATGGGGGGCGCGCGAACGCATAACACCCCCCACAAATTATATCAACTTGAAGCAAGGCAGCATCCCACAAATTATATCAACTTGAAGCAAGGCAGCATTTTCGGCTAACGCAGCAAGTATTATCTCGAGATCTTGAGGTAAGTACCTGGAGGTGACTTGCTGAGGTAGCCAAAAATGCTGAGGTGGTGGTAAGCCAACGCACCCGTCAGCCTAGGCCACGGGGTTTCTTGATTGATCGTCAACCACGCCCATGTAATTATGAAGCAACGATGCACGGGCTAGTTTTGTAGGGAGGGTACTCCTCGTAACCGGCTTTAGCTCTCGATGTGGGACTAAAATTGGCACCTGCACTGCAACTAAAGGGCCTGAGTTCCTCTTAGGGGCCGTAACTCGGTCGTAGATGTAAAGAAAACTTGAGACTCATGCGTCGCTTTTCATTCGACAGGCGTCGTCTTTCTTCTTCATCAACATCCCGCTGCGTGTTGTCACGCCGCCGTGATCCTTCCCCGGCCGCCGCCCCACTCCTTCCCTGGTTGTCGCATGCTCCGCTCTTCTCCCTCCTTCCTCGCCTGACTCCATCGAGCCCTGCTCCTCCCCTCCTTCCTCGCCCGACATTGTGCCTGCCATGACTCCTTTGGTGATTTGTCCCGGCAACAAATCAAATTCTATGTGGTTTCCTAAATTGTTCGAGCCAATTTCTTAATTGTTTCAGCCTCCTCATTAATTGTTCCATCCTCTTTCCTCGTATGTTCTTGCTTTTCTCCCGATTGTTCCAGGCGTTTTTCTCCAATTGTTCCAAGCATCTATCCAGTTATTCCTTCACGACAAAGCTAATAGGAACTTCTTCGAGACAAACAAGCAATGGAAAGATAAGGAAATCATTCAAGAACACTGAGATTCGCCGATAGTAACTTATGATTTCAGAGGAATATCGTCACAGATACATGATAATTAGGGATCTAGAAGCCACTCTACTATTGGCTAAGCTAATAGGAACTTCTTTCACACCCTTGTCCCGAGGATCTTGCCTCTTTGACACCAAAAGCAAAAGAAATGGTAAGAAATAAAACAACAAGAACCTAAATGTAATAATGTAAACTTGCATGAGCCCTTCATCTCTGAGAGTATCTTCACCTTGAGTCATCGAATCCCCTTCGATACCTGACACTGGGTACCCGAGGCATCACCTAGGTGATTGGGTCCTGTATAGGAGGTCCCTAGATGTATCCGTTGCGTAAACTTTCACCAAACTTGGTTATGCACTTGTAATAAGGTCAAAAAGAGTAAAACACAACAAAGGTCATTGTACTTGTATGCCTGTTTTAATATGGCCATTGTACTACTCAAAGAAAATGCAAGTTATGATCACCAATCTTGTTTGACCGTGTCGATACATTCATTATCATATGTATTTGTCTGTCACATACATATTTACAGGTTCATCGTGGAAATTCAATCAATTGTCAAATAATGAATGCACGTCCTCTCCTTTTGTAGTTATCTCCTTCCACGTATTTACCCTTTATACTTGTTCCATTACAAACATATAGATAGTCAATCGAATTTATTGTTATACCGTTGGCAAGCAGGCGGTGGCTGGTGATAGTTGTGATATGTGATATTTTTGCCTATTTGTGACAATTTAATTCAATTGGTTAACATAAGATGTGCGACTAGGATTGTGGGAACTTGTTACGATTCAACTGGCACTTGCAGTACATGAGTCTCCATGATGTGTTCGATGTGCAATATGAATTGAAATATTTGGGGTGACTCAAACTCAATTTATCATAATGTTTGTATAGAAAACGAACCAGGTATAAGGGAATAAGTGCAAAAGGGTGACTTGCTGCATTATTTGGTTATTATATGTTTGATTGAATTTCCATGTGGCAATACGTACGCCACGTAGACATTTACGTAGAATAATGACAGTATCAACACAGACAAGCGAGATTAATGGTAATTATTTACATTTTTTTTAATACAATGGCTAAATTAAAACTAGTCAACAAGTACAATGGTCATTCATGCATTTTACTCTTCAAAAAGGTGTGTAGTTTATAACTCATTTTAAACTTTTTTTCAGGGGTTTAACTCGGTATTTTTCTTCAATTTCTGTAGGCAACGTGCTTTCGAGACCGAGAGAAAAACTCTGAATGGTGCAACGAAAATTTAACGCAAGAGGGCACACTCCTTCCAGAACCAGTACTTGGCAACAGAAACTCGGGGCGTGAATGGAGTGATGCTATGACCTCTGCTGGGCAAACAAGGAGCAAACTGCAAAGTAGCAAACTGTCAGGTAACAGAAAAAGCATCGGCCGAAAAGTACGACCGATTGGATAAGAGAATGCCTACAGAAACTGCAATTTGCTGTCATTATCCATTATCTATGTACAAGTCACTGCATTGCTACATGTGCGAGTCATCTTGAATAAGAACACCGATTTGCAGCACTGATGAATCATGGGGGTTGTGGTACATCAGAGAATCTGCGGATAAGATTCTGCATCGAACTTCCAACAGGCACATTCTGAAACAGATTAACAGAAGAAAAGGAAGCATTAACAAGAGGACCTCCAGCACTTCCATGTAATGAGTGTCTCTAAGCATGCTCAATGAGTGTCTCTAAGCATGCTCAACTAAGCGCATCTTGAAACCATCCTTTTAAATTGACCAAGCCGAAGCAGCAAGCACGTCAAAGCTATCTTGAATCCAGTCATCTTTGAACATTGGTTTGCTGGCTTTCGTACTGTGCGTATGAAGCAGGTTGATTCATGTAATGAGAATTACCATCAGTGTGCATATGAGCCTGCCAAGAAGAAGATACAGTAGTCATTAGAAAAGGACCATTTGGCGTTTGAGATGTGGTCTTGTGCAGAGGTTATCATAGATACTTTGGATTTGGAAAGAGCAATGAAAAAAACGAAATAAAATTATACCACTATGTTTGGCTGATCATACTTAGTGTTAGGCACTCATTTCTTATGTTCTGGTACTGGAAAAAATTCCATCCATACCATCACTTTTGATGCATTTTTCATCTATACCATTACCTTGTGCCAATGACATGTAGGACCTGACCCCACATGTCATTGACTAGCTTGATGGTATAGATGAAAACTCCTTTCAAAGTGCTGGTATGAATGTGACTAGCCCGGCTTATCACGATTAATATCATGTCAAAGATAGAACCAACCTGAATCTCTTATGCCAGGATCTAAGGAAATCTTTCAAGTAATTATCCCCCTACAGGACAAGACTATGTTTCTGATGCAACCATGCAACTAGTTCCCATACTTATGAACCTAAAAGCATAGACCACCAGAAGTGATATGTAACACTAGATGCTAGTTACTGGAGAACGCATACAAGTGTGGGACCATGCCATACTGCTCCACATTGCAATATGCATACCATTTTCAAGAACCAACGCAATAGGTAATGCACAAAGGAGTGGAAACATTTTTTCAAGGTACCTAGAGAATTTACTGATCCATGTAAAGGGTAAGAAACAAGAAAAATAGAAAAGGAAGAAGAGAGAGGGTAGGCCAAAGATCAGTCAAAATAAAATACCAGAGGTTCAAAAATCACAAAGATGAATCAATCCTTAACTTTTTTCATTATTGAGGTTATACGTTAACATGCATAACAATCCAGAAGCAAAAGAGAACAATGATAGAGCCAGCCAACAAACCTGATTAGTGCTATAAGCATCAGGATAAGAGTGTACAGCATATGTTGCCTCAGGATTGCCATACGTTGCAGGATATGTTGCTTCAGTGCCATAAGCTCCAGCATATCCTGATATACGACAACGAAAAGCTTAAGTTAGGATACCGACGTAGGAAATCTAATGCATCTTGAAGTAAGAACAACAAAGAAGCCTATCTAAGTGCCTGTCCAGCCTAGCTACGCCTATAGCTTCACCAGGCTACACGAACGCTTTCTCGAGAAGCTTTCAACTGTTTAAAGAAGCCCCAAGTTTGCCGAGTGGCTTCTCTATCTGACCATTCAACCTCCCCAACAAGTTGCTATTCTTTGTGCGCTTGCTTCAATTTCAAGAGAATCTAGATATTTATCCCGCGCCACAAGCCACTTTTTTTTTTTGAGAGTGAGAGCCACCAAATTGATAAAGTTTAAAAACATGCGAACTATATAATATGAAAGTATTTCTTTTGGTCAATCTAAAAATACAAATCGTATGTTGTTAAAATACACACAAATTTTACAAAGTGATGGTAAAAATTATAGATTTTGACTTTCATCAAAGCTAAAACATCTATATTGAAATAGAGGGAGTAGCTTTTTAGATAACCTTAACATGGCCGAACTAGAAAGCTAAAGTCACAATGGTCCCATTAAGTATAATCAAAGATTTCATGTGCACTTGTAGGTTTCCACGGTACCCTTGTATAGCATCCTAGCTCACATGTCACTGACACAACTGGTCCCACATGTCATTGAGACAGCGATGGCATGTGATATATTAGAAGTTTTTTAGGTGGCATACAAGGGAATGCCCATAAAAGTAGTTAAAACTTAGAAGCTTCTTTCTTGGAGCTGTAAGAAAGAAAACTCATTATAATTCGTATTGAAACAACACTGCAGCTTCAAACTGGCACTATAGCTGGTAAAAGGAATTGGCATTGAACCGAACAGGCTGCAATGCCATGATAAATCCTTAATACTTAAATACCTCAAAAGAAACCAATAATACACTCAAAGCAGATTCAGTATGATACCTGGGTTAGCAACAGGTGCTGCTGGAGCAACAGGGATCCCCTTTTCAGCATTTACAAGATCTCCTCGGAGCTTCTCAATCTCACTAGCAACAGCAATCATGTTCTTCTCCATTGCTTTACTTAGTTCAAGATTATCAGCATGTGCCTTCTTTTCAAAATCAACAGCAGATCTGTCAAAATAATGCAAAAGACATCAGAGGAAACTAGTATATCCTCTACAATGGAGTATAGCAAGAGACATAATCAATATTCTGGATCAAGACAAGCCACTGGGAACATGCAGCAAGTGCAGTGACCTACATGTTTGGCCTTTTTGTTTCCACCAAGAGGAAAAAACTTACGTTTGCCAAAGTGTGATGCAAGCACTTACATATCAGCAAGACATAGTATATTAACAAGATTTTTTGCATAGAAATCTTAATAAACAAGCCCGATGCTTAAAGCGCAACAACAACAACAACATAGCCTTTTGTCCCAAGCAAGTTGGGGTAGGCTATAATGCTTAAAGCGCAACATGTAACAAAAATAGGGAGTTGTATCTTCTATCTAAAATGTATCAACCAAGAAATGCAATCGTAGCAAATGCTACCAGAATTTCACGCGCACACACACACACACAAAAAAAAAAAGGTATAAGACGCAAGCATAGTCAATACACTAGCATCTAAAAAGTACAACCCTTCATAGTCACCTTGTGAGGCATCACCGCTATTCTAAGCAAACCCTCCGTAATTGACACAGTGACAATGTAAAAGCTTCCCTTGGATAATTCGGTTTGCTTAAAGATATTTCTCTTTTACAAAGTATAATGTGAATGGATATGCTTCATACATGGATCATATAGCAACTCTGAAGCAGATTTTTTAGCAGGTCTAGCAAGCTGCTGTAGAATATAAATCCATATCCTAAATTCTCCCACCTATGGTGTAAAATGCTCTCTACACACTGCTCATCGAAAGGTATATTCAGTACTCTCTAGAAGTTAAACCTAACCGGTGGTGAAACAACAGCAATACCTGCCCTTCTGGATCTCCCGGTGCATAGTTTCAATCTGGCCACGGAGAGCATTTGTCTTCCCTGCCTCGGCCTGCGCGCGAACGAGCTGGTCTCGAAGGCCCTGGAGTCGGTTCACGAGTTCGCTGCGCGCCGCAGCAAGCACCTGGACGTCGGCGTGTACCCGGTCGGCCTCCTCGCGCGCCGCAGCCACAGCACGCGCCTCGGTCTCGATGAGCACCGCCTGCTCGCCCAGGGAGGCCACCTCGTTGTCGCGCTCGGCGCGGGCCCTGGTAGCGGCGACGGAGACCGCCCGCAGCTCGTGCTGCGCCGCGATGAGCTGCTGCTGGAGCGCGACGTGCGTGGCGGCGAACCGCTGGTTGTCGACGAGGAGGTCCTGGATGTCCTCGTCCCGCTGGATGAGGCGCTCCTCGATCGCTGCGATGGCCGGGTGCGAGGAGCGAGGGTGGCGCGCGAGGCCGACGGGCGAAGGGGCCTCGTCCCGTGCGGACGCCGGTGATGCGGCGGCCGGCGGCCCTGGCGCGCGGCCGAGGAGCGGCGGGTTGGCGTCGTGTAGGCTTATGACGTGCGGTCCGCGCCGGGCGGCCATGGGCAGCGGCGGCGGAGGAGGCGATTGGCGGCGCGGCGCGGCGCGGGGATTTGGTCGGATTAGTTGGTTCGCCTCGGTGACTGGTGAGGGCAGGACGGGGCAGAAAGCAGGGGAAGACGAACCTATCTTTTGGGCTTGATTACATGGGCCTCACGAGGCCGTACATTGTGTTGAACAGTTTCGGCCTACTCGCTGCGTTCGGCGGGCCACGCTCAAAATATTACATTGGTGGGATTGGCTAAGGCCCAGTTACGTCCAGCTCCTCGGCTATCAATCGGCCTTCACAATTTCTTAAAAATTTTATCTGTGCCTCTGACACCAGATCGTCAAAATTGCCTGGAACTCTGGATGATTAACAACGGACAGGAGTGTAAAGTGTGTAACTCCAAAAACAAGTGGAAGTACAATGAAAACCTGGCACAACATGGTCGCCGACACGTAAATAAAACGGGCTGGCCAGCATGTAACCGTACGTACAACGTGCTCCATCGTGTTAAAGTCTACAATCTCCTAACGTTTGTTTGACTCCGGTCTCGTTGAAGCAATCTTCAAGTTCGGCCTGCAACCAAACACGCCACTCACGCGTGGACTTGTGCAGGGCGGCAATCCTGTGTTCCTGTGAATGCTCCACGTTGCCAGCTGCCAGCAAACGAGATCACTATAGATTACATGCTGATGCTGACCGTACAGAAAATTGAGTTCAGACTACTGATCTTCCTGGTAATGGCTTCTTGCCTGACTGGGTGCATCGTGCCAGGGTGAAAGAAGCTGATGCAGATCCAGTTCTCCGAGGATGAAGAACAAATACCAGACGAAGATAGAGGAGAAGAGCAGTCAAATTTAAAACTGGACCGTTAGGCTAAAATGATGAGGGTCATCAGTACCGTTGCTTTCAAAAGGTACGCGAAAATGTTTGGAGATAGTAGCACGTCAGAATCTGCTTCACTATTTCACATCCTCCTGACCTAACCTTTGGAATTTACTCGGTAAACTTAAGGTAGTCACGCTATTCAGAGAATTTTGGGCATGTGCTTTTCCTTCCTACACGAAAGGGAAAAGACGAGCGGTGTATATTCTTTCAGCTTTCTCATGCGATGCAACAAAAGTCGTACTACAACTGTACCGGAGAAGTCGTCTTCTTTTGAGTAAAACGTTTCTGTTTCTGTCCAAATTAACTGTTCCTGTTGGCTGTTGCAACTCATTAGAGCATCAACGGTGTAGTCTCAAACCGAACCGTGAGGAGAGAGAACGCGCAGTTCGGTTCGATTTGTACACTGCGGGACTCGAACCATGCAAAAAGATTCTTCCGTTCGACTGCTAAACTCGCGTCGAACCGAACGAATAAACAATTCGGCTCTCACACCTCCTCAGGCCCCCGGTACTCCGGTACCTTTCCTGCCATGCAACGGAAGTGGAGAGAAGGCAAGAAAATGTCTTTCTTTTTCATTTTATATTCAGTTTGGGTCCCATTGAACCGAACTCAACACTACAGCAGCCGAACCATCCTGAGCATGCGAACCTTGGGATTCAGATCACCACAAAAAATCGAACCAACATAGCTGGGGTGTGTTCGTTTCACCGTTTAGACCCCTCTAAAATTTAACTCTAAAGAGAATTTTATTATTTAGGAGTATTAAATAAAGTCTAATGACAAAACTTTTTTACAGATGGGTACATCTTTACGAGACGAATCTAATGAGCCTAATTAATCTATGTTTTGCTACAGTGATGCTACAGTAAATATCGTCTAATCACGGCTTAACTACCCTCGTTAAATTCGTCTCGCGATTTAGAGGGGGGTTCTGCAGTTAGTTTTGTAATTAAACTTTATTTAAAACAAGATTCTTTGTGTTTAAACCCCTCTAAATTTTAGACTCTAAAACGCCGAACACACCCCTGATGCTCTTCCGATCAAAGCGCTGTGCTATTCAGTGCAGGAAGGCTGTTCCTGGAAGGTTGTTCGAACTTGTGGTACTTCATTAATCACTGGTCACCTTCTAACACAAGCTAAGCATCCATCTCATAACAAGTGACCTAACAATTTCAGTTTCAGTCACGCACATGGTCCACGGAAGCCTCCCAAGAGCACCGACAGGACGAGAATTAATGTACTGTACTCAACTGTTTGCATCCGCTGAACCTGAACGAACAAGGTTGCTCGAGCACGACTCGTTCACTCGCATCAATTAGCAGAAGAAGAAAATAAACAGAGAAACAGTAAACTGGTATTACCAAATGTAACAACCATCATACCAGCTGACTTGCAGCTACTTCATCAATAAGAATTGTTCATCTAAAAAATAAAAAGAATTTTAGCTTAGTGGTTAAGGTACCCGAGTAGTGCTGGGACTCGGGCCGTGCTCGGGCCGGCACGGCACGGGCCCGTCGTGCTTCGTGCCGTTCCGTGCCGTGCCGTGACGGCCCGTCGGGCCACGTCGTGCCGTGCCGGTCGGCCCGGCGTGATGAAAATGCGGCCCGGGCACGGCACGGAGCACGGCGGGCCGTCGTCGGGCCGTGCCAAGCACGGGCACGGCCCGGTTTCAGTGGAAGTATCTTTCAGGAATGCGTTTTCAGTGAAGAAAAGACGTATTTTTGTTGTTTAAATTGATTTTTTATAGTGTTACATGGATAAAATAATTTTAAAAATTCCACCAAAATTACAATAGCTTAGGATGGATATATTACATGTGTATATCAAATTTGAGTTCCAAAATCATTATACATTGAGTGTGACAAAAAAAACAAAGGAAAAGTGAGCTTTTGCAATTTTTATCTCCAAAAATATATTGAATTTTGAACTCAATTTTGGTGTGGAGTTCTTCCAAGTCAATACCAACCTCTACAATTTCCGGGGAATTTTTTCAACAATGTTTGCATGAATGTGTGTTCAAAATTTACTAAACAACATAGAAGTTATGAGCGTTTGTGACAAATGAGGAGCAGTTCAAACTTACATGAGTGTAAGTGCCACAAAACAATTTATACAAAATTCCTATGTGTAGATATGTAGAAGTTGTACATTCACACAAAAAATTACTTAAAAATTCAAATTGGTTGGGTGTTAACAAAAAAGTAAAGATAATGGTGAATAGTGACTATTAGTGTATTGATTGATCAGTACAAAATTTAACTACAGAAGTTTGCATACAAAGATTTCACATGATAGAGATGATTTTTTGAAGATTATAGAAAAAAGAATCATCAAATTTGGACCACATATGCAAAATCTATACAAGTTTGTATTTTGAAATACGAATCAAAATAACAAAAATAACGTTGGCTAAAGAACTTGACAAGAACACACTGTCGGGCCAAATCCGGGCCGCCGGGCCGCCTTCGTGCCATGCCGGCCCGAGCACGGCCCATATAACAGTGTCGTGCCGTGCCGGCCCGATGTGCCAAAAACCCGGCACGGCACGGCCCGTCAGCTCGGGCCGGGCCGGCACGGCACGGAATCCTATCGGGTCGGGCCGTGCCATGGGCCGTGCCAAACATTCGGGCCACGGCCCACCCGGATTTGGCCCGGCCCAAGTCCCAGGACTATACCCGAGTAGCATCTTTGAGATCCTGAGTTTGACTCCTAATGAGAGCGAATTTTTAGAATTTAACGGTATTTGTGCTTTTAACGGTAGCGGGCGACGTGGCCGTTGACAGCGAGACGCCAGTGGTGACTTCGTCAATCTGGAGGATTTAACGGCTCAGTATTCGAAGATGGTTTGACTATGTTGTAATAATAAAAAAAAACTGTTCATCTAAAAAAGGGTTCCAAGTCTGAACGGTTTTTCGGGAAACTGGTTTGCTTGTAGCCCAAAATTTCCGGATTTCGGCTACTCGCAGTGAGCTCATGAGCCGGTCAGCTGGAACCACTTCGGCTGGTCAGCTGTGTTCTCCGCCTTCGCCTACCCACTAACCAATCTCAGTCCCCACCACCCAAACTCAAGCCTACTCCACCAACAAGGGCCCAAACGGAAAGCAGAGCCTCCACTTCTCCTCTCCTCTTCTCTTCTGTTCTCCCAGATCCCGCACCAACAGCATCAGATCAGGCGATCTCGATCTCCGTCGCCCTGCGAATCTTGCGATGCGAGCAGTAAAGAAGAGGGTGCGTGGATAGCAAAAAGTGATTAAAGAAGGAAGAAGGGAGTGAGGGAGGGAGAAAGAAGCTCCCCCAGA
This sequence comes from Eragrostis curvula, assembly GCA_007726485.1. Classification (NCBI taxonomy): domain Eukaryota; kingdom Viridiplantae; phylum Streptophyta; class Magnoliopsida; order Poales; family Poaceae; genus Eragrostis; species Eragrostis curvula. The sequence goes on from CM017443.1 coordinate 3,700,978, forward strand.
TGAGAATGGGGAAGACGCAGCACGGCAACGGGCGGGGCAGGACCCCGTTCCTGACGTCCTACGCGCTGACGCTGGCCTTCATCACCTTCGTCTCCGTGCTCTACTTCAAGGACTTCTCGTCCACGCTCCACCAGCCCTTCCTCCACCGCCCGCCGCGCCACCATCGCCGCCAGATCAGCCGCCCCCGCGGCCACCACCACGTAAGCTTCCGCCGCCGCTCGCCTCCTATTCGGATCAGTCTCTACTCAGTGCAGGTGAAATGAATGCGTGCGTGCTGACACAAAGCTGCTTGTTTGTTGATGGTTAGAGAAGGCCGAGGAGCAGCGCGCGCCGCCGCAGCTGCCGTTCGCCGTGGGCGCGGCGCCGGCGGGATGCGACGTCGCGCAGGGCGAGTGGGTGTACGACGAGGCGGCGCGCCCGTGGTACCAGGAGGAGGAGTGCCCCTACATCCAGCCGCAGCTGACATGCCAAGCACACGGCCGCCCCGACAAGGCTTACCAGCACTGGCGATGGCAGCCGCGCGGATGCTCGCTCCCAAGGTCCGTACTCCTTGCCGTGTCCTTCTCTCTCTCTACTACTACTACTATCAATCATCATTTGTGGTTGCTTCTTTTTGCCATTTTCTGCTGTGAACAACGGTGCATACTTGTTTGACGAGAAACTGCGGTTCTGGGTTGTGATCTCTATCAGGAAAGCGCTGGTTCATAAGATCCACTACACATTTTTGTTTCTCAAATTCTTCTCACTGAGAGTAGGAAGTTAATTAGAGCATAGTTTCCTTCCTCGATCGAGAAACAGTCGACAGCGACATGGGTTGGAAGGGACTCGTCAATTGGGCGGTGTGGACCGTTGGGTTCGCACGGCCGGCCGGAGCGGCGGAAAACGGCAAGATTTCGTGGCTGTTGTCGGCACTCGGCACGGTTTGGACCATCCATCGAGCGCGGCCGGTGGTGGCAACTGGCAAGCCATTCCATCGGCACGCGGCGTGCGCGAGCCTCAGACAGAGCCCCTGATGGCCCGTCCGGGTTGGTGGCTGGCCGCCGAGGCCGTACCACCACCTTGCAGGCGTGGGCGAGCCGGCAGCCGGCCATTACGGCGCCATGTATGGGCGGTGGGGCGCGGCCGTGCGACACGGGTCTATACGGCGAGGATGCGTCGTCTGGCGTCTCACGTACGCACGCGACGCGTGCGGCACGGGCTTCTGGGGAGCCTGAGCGGTCGATGGCATCTGCATTGATGCGGGCGTGGGCGGTTGGGCGGCCGAGCGTCGGCGACGCGGTATCGTCGGTGCTGTTGTTCACAAAGGAGTCGCGAAAACACACGAACGAGGTTCGTGATCCTTCCTGGCTGTGTCATGGGATCGTGGTCAGATTAGTTGTGGAGAGTGGAGACGGTCGCCGGCCGGCCGGCCCGCCATAAAAGATGCGAGATTTCTTCATGCGGCGAGGCCGTGGTCCATGGCGCGTCTCCGGGCTCCAGTTGTCGCTGCCCTGGCTGGCTCCCGTGCCGGGATCGTTCGGGGCTGGGGCCTTGCGGTCTTGACTCCTTGCGCCGCGGCCTGCGTGGTTCCGGGCGAGCGAGGGCGTCACGTGGGAGCACGGGGTTCGAGCAGCAAAAGAGAGGGGGGCCGGCCGAAGGGTTTGGCGTAATGGAACGGGGAATACAGCCGTACAGCGTTTTTTAGCGTCGACCCTGGCCCATTGTCCATGGCCATGGCCATGGATGGAGACAGACGGACCCTGTAGTCGCACGCACGGCCTAATTACGCTTCCTTTTCTGAGGATCCCGTCTGGATTCAGCGATTGTTTCTGGTGCGTGCGCTGTTAGGTGCACTGTTGCTGTCGAACCTCATTCTCTAGTCTCAGCAGTCAGCACAGTGCTCGTACGATATTGGGGCTTAATTGGGGCTTTGGACTCCTTAATTGATGGAACTTAATTGGGGCTTTGGACTCCTTATATGATTACCGATGTGACGTGTGAGGGACCTGAGGGTGGTACGTGGCTAGAGGTTTCCAGCTGTTTGAGTTTATATTATGGGGCACATTTTGTTTGTGGAGAACCCATTCCCTTTATTTAACTCAAAAGGTTGCTGGTACATGTCCCATTGCTCACTGTCGATGCCTTTGTTGCATATTGAATATGTTAGTTAGCTAGTGCTCTAGTAATAAATACGAAAAAAAAATCAAATCTCATACTATTAAATCCAAACTTGACAGTTTTGCTCTGCTGCGTTTGGAACGCAATCTATGTGCTGTTTTGCTAAGCAGATTATGGAGTTCTTCAAGTGTTCGCTTATCTGAGATGTGTATCTTACCCTGGAAAACGTCATACATTGCAGCTTTAATGCGACTCTAATGCTAGAGACGCTACGGGGCAAGCGCATGCTGTTTGTTGGAGATTCTCTAAATCGAGGACAATATGTGTCGTTGGTTTGCCTCCTGCACCGGGCTATCCCTGAGAGCGACAAGTCCATGGAGACATTCGACTCACTCACAGTTTTCAGAGCAAAGGTATTTATATATTTTTCCTTTTACAAATAACCGAAAACTTAAAGAAAAAAACAGTTCCAAAGTGTTGCTCCAAATATGGCAGTGTGGTGACCTGCAATATTGTTGTTCATTGAACTTGAACTTACTTTAGTTACTAAAAATAACTTATAGTACTAGTCATGCTTCTCAAGCAGGCATTTGTAAACATGAACTGCTCGATGAAATAAATCTGCAAGCGTGCTGTAGGATCTTCTCATTTTGTTTATCCACAGAAAAATATTACTAGAGCAGTCTATAAAGATAAAAAAAGACAAACTGTACTTTGAATGTGCACATCTTAAAGAAAAATGTTTTAAGGCCTCATTGTTTTGCACTTATGGCGATGTTTTTTTTTCTTTGTGAGTTACATCCTTTGTTTGCTTCAGCAATACTGAATAAACTTAACTTTGCATTTTTGCTAGAACTACAATGCTACCATTGAATTCTATTGGGCACCCTTTCTGGCTGAGTCAAATTCTGATGATGCTGTTGTGCACCGTATTGCGGACCGAATCGTAAGGGGAACATCCATCGAAAAACATGCCAAATTTTGGAAGGGGTCTGACATTTTGGTGTTCAACACATACCTTTGGTGGATGACTGGACAAAAGATGAAAATTTTGTAAGTATATTTTTCCCTTCAATATGACAAGTGCTTTCACTATCTGTTTCAAACGGAAGTTTCCTGGCACTTGAAGAAATATGGATAGGAGATCATGGAATGTGCCATTTTCTAGAAAGAGCATTAGCGTAAAACAATAGTTCCATGGTTAACATAACCTTGACTAATGGAGCTACCACAATCGTTCTTACCTTTTGATCTTCTTTTAATTCCAGGCGTAACTCTTTTGAAGATAAAAGCAAGGACATCATAGAAATGGAAACAGAGGAAGCCTATGGAATGGTGCTGAATGCTGTGTTGAAATGGGTTGAGAACAACATGGACCCCAAAAAGTCGAGAGTATTTTTTGTCACTATGTCACCCACTCACACCAGGTAACCTAACCGTAATGCTTAATCGTTCCCAAAAAAAAAAACCCGTAATGCTTAATCTGTTTCCAACTTTTCATGAAAATGACCCATTAGAGATGCACATATCTGGAATCTGGTCATCAACAGAAGCACCGCGAACCCTTTGGTGCCAAAGATTGATACATGCTTCTGTGTTCTGTCAACAGGAGTAAAGATTGGGGTGAAGAAACGGATGGAAACTGCTACAACCAGACAACTCCTATCAAAGATTTATCCTACTGGGGACCAGGCACTAGCAAGGGCCTGATGCGCGTCATCGGAGAAGTGTTCAGCACGTCTAAGATGCCCGTTGGAGTTGTGAATATCACCCAGTTATCTGAATACAGGAAGGATGCTCACACTCAGATATACAAGAAGCAGTGGAACCCTCTAACCCCGGAGCAGATCGCAAACCCTAAGAGCTATGCGGATTGCACGCATTGGTGCCTTCCAGGCCTCCAGGACACCTGGAACGAGCTGCTCTACTCGAAGCTCTTTTTCCCCTGAGCTAAGGTTGGGGCATTTGGGAGAATTCTCTATGACTGAACACAAGTCGCTGAATTGCGTCTTCAAGCCCGGTGGCATAACATATCATCTTGGGAGGCTCTCTGTTATGCTGGAGAACCGCTAGCTGACATCGTATAGGTCCAACATTCTGAAGAACACACATGGTACATGGGAGATGGAAGGGTTGTTGTAGTTGAAGAAAGGCCACTTGTCCATATTATGAAGCTTTCAAGCGGCTTGGTGTTGTTGATATACGATTCTTTTATTAGACACGAGTGCTGAAATTGCACCAGATGACCTTAATATATGCTTTTGGAGCCATCTAAAGCTTTTGTATGCTCTTATTTTTTTTCCATGTTACGCATGAACAGACGGAAAGCATTACGCCAGGGGAAGTGCCGATCGCACTTTTGTGTGCGCGCCCATTGAGTTTGAATACATGTGAGTTTACCAAAATTCCTAAATATTGGGTATGACGTAGCGTGTTAATCTGCAAAATTTTGGAGGCAAAAATACCACTGTTTGAGCTTTTTACATGACATTTATCTTTCCTTGCGCAGCTCACAAATGGATATTGTTCCCCAAAGTTTTACAGATGAAAGAAAGTTTTTAGAATCTTTTAGAAACTCGTGAGTATGCAACTTTGAAATGGCGCCTGCTCCTGGGTCTGGGATAAGAAAAGAATTCTGCCTTCGCTAGTGCATACCCCTTTGCTTCATGGGCCGAATCTAAACCGGCCGATAGGCCTGAATTATATACAGTTGGGAGCTGGCCGTCATATGCTTTCCAAGTTTCCAAGGGTCACATTAACATTTCATTTTTCCTCTAATGTAGGCCCAATAACAACGAATAAATAAACCGCTTAAACACTCCACAGATAAACAAGGTTAAACAACTATTCGAGAACTGATTTTACTGCAAGCACTAGTATTGACCCCCTTGGCCTTGTAGCTGGTCGGTATCTGATGGTGATAGACAAACAGAGTGCAGAGCAGTGTGGTTGACTCTGCTGTTGATGCAGATAACTACAATCATATACTATAGTGGTACTAGTATTAGGTATAGCTAACAGAACCCCTAACCCCAGTGTTATTGTCCTCTTGTTAGGAGCTCGTAAAAGTAGCCTTTTTAGCCCATGACACGTACCTGGCACCAACCTCTCCTGTCGTGCGACAGACTTCCAAGTTTCCAACAAGAATTTAGGTCGAGAACAAAAAACGGTGGCCCCCTGCACTCTAGTACTATCAAACACGTGCAAACAGGCAGGGATATTTTACGAACATCTTGACTCGCAGCAACGTTTAGTGATGCGGCATACATGTACTACTAGTAGAGAACAAGTTCAGTGGTAGTATAAACCATCAGCTGTTCTGAAAACGCACTATGGTTGGTCAGAACCGAGCCGAGCCATCCAAGGAAGCACTGCTGATGAGTGCAGCTCGATCTTTGATTTGATTCGAAACGGTATCATTTCCCGCACCCCCACACACCGTTCATTCCTTATCGGCGCACAGCTTTAACGCCGGCAATCTATACTGCGGAGCACAGAAACTGCTGTGCGGGAGGCAAGCATGCATGCGACCCCTGCACGAAAGCCAGCGCGCGCGGCCCGCAGCCGGACCATGCTGTTTGATGAGTCCGCGGTTGCATGCCGGAGTACCTGCAGCTGCAGGTCTACTGCGCGAACAGCAGCAACAGCGAACGAATTACCGTTCCATACTTCCATTGCTGGCTGACCACACATCAAACTATCATCATAATTGTAGCTAGGAGTAACTTTAATCTGCAGCAGGTGCCTGTGTGATCTGTATTTGATGGCAGCAGATCGAAGCAAATGACAACCTACCGGACATTTGGTGCGTGCTCCTACTCCCTCTCGCTCTGTCCTCGGTCCAATCTCTAAACCACCGATTTGACATTTTAATGCCGCAAATTAAAAGGAGGTGGCAAAAGGTGGTTGGTGCTTATGTGGGGTATAATGCAAGGTTGCTTATTAACTCTGCAAAGCGCATCATCACCCACCCTTTACATGCGCTGCTGCTCGCCGAGTACAGTAGTATAATCCCTGCTCGTGGAAATTAGACACGTCGTAAATAAAGATGTTGATCGTCGCGCCGGTTTGAAGTTTTGGATCATGATCTCGTACGTCTTGAGCTCACAGGAACGTTTCCCCTGTTTGTACGGCACTACGGCTGCTGGTCCTACCTGCATTGGCACCGTTTGGGTTCGGATCAGACATGTTTGAGCTGGCACGGGCCCGACGAGAATGCATATATGGCTACGCGCCCATGCTCAGTAAAATCTGCTGGTGATGAGTGAGGCCCACGCAGTGGTACTGAATCAAAGTTCAAATTCGAAACCTACCGCTGGTGTGTACAGCAACAGGCATGCACGTACACGTACGTTACGTACAATGGACGGAGCAGGACAGGTTGTTGCTGGTGAAATGGGCCGCGTCCTCGTCACGAACGTTCGGTGCGTGCGCCACCGGCTCGTCAAAAGGCGCATCAACGCGACATTGCTGGCCGCGTCGGAACGGGCCGGCGGCGAGCGACGTCGCAACGCCCAGCACTCACGCGCCGGGCACGGCCGTCTTAAATTAAGCATGCAGCAGGGCAGGTTGGTCGCGAGCGCCTTGACCTGCACAGAGTCGCTGGGTTGTTTTGTTTGGCGCGTCGATGTTGCTAGTTCTGCACGTTTCGACGGAACCAGCCGCAACGGGAAAGGCGAAAGCGATGTCGTCTGGTGAGAGCCGTGACACTTGGACGGAACGCCATCCTTGCCGCGCCGAGCAGGGCCGGATAGGGCGTTTCCCGCGGCGCGCCGGCCGTGTGGCGTAGCACCACGGTCCACGGTGGAAGCACGCGAAAGAAACTCAGCACTGCGATTCACACGCGAAAGAAACTTCACTGCGATTCACAAGATCATCGTCAGTTGCTCCGTTCCACTTCAACATTTTCTGCTTATCGCCATGGTACGGCACCGCATTACTGCACCAAACCCAAAGCTTCGAAAGCACCCATGCATTTTCAGCCATTTCGCGATTGCTTGTTTTGGTTGCAGTACCAAAAAACTTGATTCAAAAACAAATCCAGAAAACCTCACCAAACGCATGTGTACTCCCATCCACCTGCTCCGCGCCTTTTAAACCTCTGCTTTCTCCATTAACTTTGCTTGCAAGACGGAAACCATGTCTTTCTTTTCGGTTCCATTTATTTATTTTACTCAAATTTCATGCTTTCTCATGGTGTTGTCATCATGCAGCAAACTGGGCGAAAACTCAGTAAAACGTGCCCCTTGCTTTGCTTGGTTGTTTGGTCTGTCACATTCCCATGGCCCTGGCTAGTGGCTATCACCGGATAACGCATAATTTGGTGCACCAAATGGTGTGAGCTAGTCCCAAGAGAAAGAGCGGGAGACTCTCACCTACAAGGTTTCTTCTTCCCTTTCGCAAAAACTGAAAAGAAAATTGTTTCTTTGAACAGAAGCAATATGCCGCGTTACCTTTAACTGCACGGCTCGGTTAGGTCCATAGTCCATGCTACTGTTTCTGTGGCCTACAGCCATGACACGCTGCATTACTCCAAAACTGAAGAAACAAGACGAGGATCTGAACGCATTGCGAGCCATCAAGGCTCGTTGTGGTGCTCTGGAGTCAACAAGGCCCCAAAGAATTCCAAATCTGAAGCAGTTCATGCATGCACAGCAGAAACGCAGAAAAGAGAAATGTAACACTGAATGGATGATGTTAACCCACATTCCATGGAGTGAAGAAACCCCAACCAAAAAGAATGTGCCCCATCTCACCTAGGAGTAACTCGGTAAGGTAAATCCCAACGACCGTGCAGTACGCCATGGAGCAGATTTCTTCATAAAAAACCATTGACAAAAGCTCCCTGATGTCGTCCTGCACACGACGGTGCGGTTGTTAGAGTCAGTAGGACGAGGAGAGCTGGACCCCTGTCTCTCTCTCTCCGCCCCTCGGCACTCACTCTATATCCGATGGACGACAACGAGTCTACCTCGGTCACTGACTGATAATAGGAGGAGTAGCTAGCTCGCACCCAGATCCCAATGCGCCCTGTCGCGTCCCTGTAAACCCAAGTCACCACTCACCAGTGTCGTCGCGAACAAACACGGCCACGATGAAGCTCCTCGCCGTGCTGGCGCTCGTCGCCGCCGCGGCGCCGTTCCTCCGCGTCGCCGGCCAGGTACGCACCAAGAACACGAGATTGCAGAGCTGGAACACCGTCGAGTGGCTTCGGCAAAAAAAAGGGGGCTAAAATCTTTGCCTGTGTTGGCGCCATTGTGCAGCAGCAGGTCGACGGCGCCGGGCCGCTGCCGTTCGCCGTCGGAGCGGCGCCGGCGGGGTGCGACATCGCGCAGGGAGAGTGGGTGTACGACGAGGCGGCGCGGCCGTGGTACCAGGAGTGGGAGTGCCCCTACATCCAGCCGCAGCTCACTTGCCAGGCACACGGCCGCCCCGACAAGGCCTACCAGCACTGGAGATGGCAGCCGCGCGGCTGCTCGCTGCCCAGGTACGAGCACCGCCTCCTCCTCCTCTCGCCGGCGCCGGCCGCCGGTCATCTCTCTGTCGTGCATTCGCGTTCCGCCGTCGGTGATTGGCAGTGGCGTGCGTCGGTAGCAAGAATCCTATGCTTCCTTTTTCGCGAGAACCCGTGGCCCTGCTTTGCTCTGCCTCATGTCATGACTGTAGTAACTTGCAAGAAACCGTGACGAGTGATGATGAGAAGTTACTGGTATTCCTCTTTTTGCAAAGGTTAAAAAGGACGCGCGGTAAAACTAGTGCTTGGTTACTCGTTGTAGCTCAGCTGCCATCTCGAGTGGTGTGCTGACTTGTGACTACAAGGACGGCAATAATGCGCACAGCCAGCCAGCAGTGATGTCCAAGCACACACAGGACAGAACAGCGAGGGTAGGTGAGCCATGTTCTTGTGGTAGAAAAAGGTTGCAATCCTGGCGGTAACATTGAATTGCAAGAGAGCATGGCGGTGTTTAGCGATAGATTTAGGGCCACCTTCTGTGCTGCTACTACGTGCCACAATAGAAAAATAATTAGCAAAAAAAGGTTTTCTAACTAACAAGGTTTCTACTCGCAAAAGAAAAAACTAACAAGGTTTCTACAGTAATACAAATATTAGCAACATTGAAAAAAGGGGCATTTGCGTTTCTACCCCGTGTTTGCATCTCAATTGTGATTTTACCCCTCGTTTTTCAATTTTGTGATTTTACCCCTGGTTTTTCAAACTGAAGCAAAAACTTACCCCTATGGTTGCGATTTTACCCCTGGTTTTGAAGCAAAGCAGGGGTAAAATCGCAACCACAGGGGTAAGTTTTTGCTTCAGTTTGAAAAACTAAGGGTAAAATCGCAAAGTTGAAAAACAAGGGGTAAAATCACAATTGGCTTCGAAACCAAGGGTAAAAACACCAAATTCCCTTGAAAAAAATACAAAACCCATACTTGATCAAAATTTCCAGTTCAAATTTACATATGAATTTGGTCCATAAACTTTGATACAATCCCAGTAGTAAGCAGGCCCATGCATGTTTGTGGCCTGGGGAACCATCCCTCTCTGATGATGCAATGTCTGACCAGACGGTCGCCAGGAAGGGTAGTCACAACTCACAAGCTGTGAGCTCATTAACCTACGACTCATTTGGGGCAAGATCAGGAGGTTGGGTTTTAAAAAGGGAACGTTTCTGTGTGGACGAAATGGACAGTAGAACAGAACAAAAACGTGCCCGATCGTGGTCCTAACCTCATAATCGGCAAGGATTAATTGGGTGCGAGCGAGGTCGCGTGTCATGCAGTGGACAGGTTCCGGTTTTTGCATTTCGCTGTTGGAGCACCGACAGAGAGGCTATGCGGACACGCGGACAATCATTCTTTGGTGAAGATTACTTGAAAGCAACTAGTGGCACTTACAGCCGGTTTGGCTCACAGGATCGGTTGGATTTGTTTCAGTCAATTGGATTGCGATCCAGAATTTCCTGCTCTGTTACCATTCAAATGCGTCTTCATTTTGAGTTTACTGAAACTATGGAATACGTGCTGAAAAAGGAAAAAATGATTTTGTTGCAGCTTCAACGCGACGATGATGCTGGAGATGCTGCGCGGCAAGCGGATGCTGTTCGTCGGCGACTCGCTGAACCGAGGGCAGTACATCTCCCTGATCTGCCTCCTCCACCGCGCCATCCCCGACGGCTCCAAGTCGTTCGAGAGCATCGACTCCCTCAGCATCTTCAGAGCCAAGGTACAAACTTCTTGCTGGTGCTTCTGTCGTGTCTCTCTGCCTTTCTGTTTGTTGCCAATCTCTTGTGCAGGATCGTTGCTTACTGAATGCATTGTCCCAGGACTACGACGCGACGATCGAGTTCTACTGGGCGCCGATGCTCGCCGAGTCCAACTCCGACGACGCCGTGGTGCACCGCGTCGACGAAAGGGTCATCCGTGGCGCGCCCATGGACAAGCACTCGCGGTTCTGGAAGGGCGCCAACATCCTGGTGTTCAACTCCTACCTCTGGTGGATGACAGGGGAGAAGATCCAGATCCTGTAATTACCTGCCCCCCTGTCGTTTGAAGTTTTTGTATGAACAATTCAAACTGTATGGTAGTATACGCGACGAACGAAAACTGATCTTCCATGGTTTCTTCAGGAGGGGCGCGGACTACGACATGAGCAAGGACATCGTGGAGATGCAGGCCGAGGAGGCGTACAGGCTGGTGCTGTATCAGGTGGTCCGGTGGCTGGAGCACAACGTGGACCCCAAGAACTCGCGCGTGTTCTTCGTCACCGCGTCGCCAACGCACACAGAGTAAGCTCCCGATCGATCTCACTCTCATACGCATAGTCATCAATTCAGTCCCTTAATTGGCTGCCTGCCATAGAGCTTAACTCTGACATGCAACATTTGCAACTCGGTAACAGTAGCAGGGATTGGGGCGACGAGACGGAGGGCGGCAACTGCTACAACCGGACGTCGCCGATCGGCGACGCGTCGTACTGGGGCAGCACGAGCAAGGCGATGCTGCGGGTCACCGGCGAGGTGCTGGCCGAGTCGCGGGTGCCGGTCGGGGTGGTGAACGTGACGCAGCTGTCCGAGTACCGCGCCGACGCGCACACGCAGACGTACAAGAAGCTGTGGGCGGAGCCGACGCCGGAGCAGCGCGCCGACCCCAGGAGCTACGCCGACTGCACGCACTGGTGCCTCCCCGGCGTGCCCGACACATGGAACGAGCTGCTCTACTGGAAGCTCTTCTTCCCCGCCAACGACCAGGTGCTCTGATCCATGCGTGAGCCGTACATAATTAGCCCGTGTGGCATCGATCGGGATCACTGAGAAATGTAGAGTAAGAAATGAATCGAGCTAATGCTGTACATGCATGCGTCGCACGCTTGATTACCTGTCTGTGGAACAGAAACCACATGGATGGCCGTGGGTGTAATCAGTTTTTCTTTTCTTTTCTTTTTGTCAATGCAATCAAGCTCCTTGTTGAATGAAGAAATGAATGAATCCTTGCAAATTCTTGTTCAAAAAGTTGCAGATCAAGATTACATCATGTATAATCTCCGAAACAGGTAAAATCTGGCGCCTTGTCAACGTGGACACCACCGGTTTTAACCATTTGTATTGAACAACTAGGAAATAATATTACCAGCTTCTCAAACTTCATGTTTGGACTTTTCTTGGAGCTAGGAAATGAAATTACCTGCAATTACCAACTTAGTACTTCGTCTAGAGCTATATGTTTTAACTTTTCTTGGACTCAAATTAGAATAGCTCCTCGGAGAAAGGGAAAACTCCACAGGCTGGAGTGGATTGGGCTAAAAAAGGGCTTCTACAACCTCTAACTGGCACTGGGCTATGCCACATGGTAGGAAAATAAGGGAGCATTTGCCTGTTCGAAGCTTTAAATTCAGTAATACAATGTGGACGCTCTGCTTGTCATTCAACAGATTGATATACCATTTTCTCTTTCTACTGATATTTGTTATCATACTAGGATTTTTTTAACATGTCCATCTACCAAAATGACAAGCATGGAACATCAATAACTTTTTTTTTGTTCCCTTCTAACGCACCAATGTTACAAAGTGATAAAATAGGGTTATTTAGTGTTTAAATCACATGAATTTCATTACACCTAAACTTGATAAGTCGCAATGATTTTTTTTGTAAATGGATCAAAATGGAAAGACGAGAGAACCAGTGAGACATACTTTCAGTGAACTAAATTGTGGATTTTCTAGCCTTAGGTTCAAGAATATCATCATGTTGTTTTTTATTTCATAATTTTGAATATTGAGATTGCGTAAGGTGTAGTCTCTTTTATATTTAACCTTTTTTTTTTTTTGAACGGTCAACGGGGGGGAGAGCATCCCCACCTGAATTGTATTCAAAGTGTGGCAGACCACAGATCAACGGCCTCGTTTTTTAGGGAAACGAGGCAAAAACCCTACATTGCTCGGTTAATTTTGGGAAAACCGGACTAAAACCGTGATAACTGCCTAGCTAAACTAAGCCTCAACCGACAAGCCCAGCACAAGGGGCGAAATTGTGGCATAACCACGAATAAGGAAAACATTAAACCCTAGCACAAGGGTAAATTTGTGGCACATCCACAATAACAGCACTACACCCTAGCATGAGGGGCAGAAAATGGCCAAAACCATGGATCACCACACAGCGAGGATTTTCTCGACGATGCCTTCAGCAGGGACATGACACCGGAGCGCCATCATCGCCGGCCCAAAACTGGGCTGGGTTTTCACCCGATAGATCCAAGACAGGGGTACGGCGAGGCACATCAAGACGCCTCCAAGGAGGAAACGACACCCACAGGCGACATCGTCCAAGCTTTCGCCATTGTCCTCCGCCGAACCACTGCATTCGCTGCACATGAATCGTAATCCATGGCACATCACCTTACAACCAAGACGAACCTCTCGCATCCGGCAGGGCATGCCCACCGCATGGCCACTACAACACTTGATCGGGGCAAGGCCACCGCACCCAGCTGCTTGAGCTCTTAGCAGCTCGCATGAGCAGCGAGGCACGACATCAGTCCTAGCCCCGAGCATTCCTGCTCGTTGTCCCATTGTCTATGTCGTTGTGGCCCGGCCACCCACCGGAGGGCGCATCAGCGCGTGGTAGGAGCGCAGGGTGGTCGAGACACGCTGGATCTGGGACAGAGTGGGTGTGAGGCGCGGTGGGCACCTGAGCCCCAGCCCCTGGTCGACGGCAAGCGCCGCCGCCGCTAGCTGCAAGCTCAGTCACCGTGCGCGCCAGCCCCAAACCCAGAAGTAGGCAACATGCCATCGCCCGCGTGGTTGTCGTCGTGGCCCCGGTGACGACATACAGGGCAGCGCGGCGAGACGCCCGACCACCATGGCCACGCACAAGGACCGCCGCCGCACCGGGGTGGAAGAGACGGGCCTGACCTCCATGGCCAAGCGCCGTTACCGTCACCCGAAGGCACAAGGGAGAGACGACGCGCGAGCGACACCAGCAGGCCGTCGTGAGCGAGCTCGACGAAGAAGACGGTGTCGGAGGGCTTGATCTTGGTTGCAGGCGCCGGATCTTGGTTGCGGGCGCCGGATCTGGCCATGGACGTGTCGTCGTTGACCAGAGCGCCGCCACGGCTTAGGACGCCGTCGTCGCTAGCCCGCCGCCGCCTTTGCCGGATCCGGCCGGGAGGGCCGCAGATCCGGCCGCGGCGACCATGGATCTGGGCGCGACGGCCGTGGGCACACAGCGTCGCCGAGGCCATGGCAGCCGCGCTCGCGCTAGCTCGAGGAGGAAAAACGAAGGAAAAAACGAAGACGCCTCGCCGCCGCCGTCCCAGCTCGCCGCGCGGGTTGTTCCGGCGACTCGCTCAGGCGACGGCGCGGCGGGGGAAGGGAGGAGACGGTGGTGGCGAAACTAGGTTTCGAGGTCGCTGCCCGAGTCGCCCGCTCGGGAGCGACGCGGGGGCCGGGAGTTTTGCCTCGACGCCTTTTATATTTAACCTTATGCACTCCCCACACAGTAGGTAAACATCAGATAAGCGAGAAAATAGGATCCCATTTAATTGTGAATGTAACAAAACCGATAAAAATCTCTCTGGTCTCTGGACTATTATCTAAGACCATCATATGGTAGCATTTCACATATTCGACAAACTATTTAAACTTAGTGGCGTGCCATTGGTTAAATTAAATACATTATTTGCAACCGTGATATTCGCCATTGCCTTCCAAATCTTCTCAAAGTTTTTGTCAATAACCTCTAAACTGAAGTGGGTAGGGTTGTCGGTTTCTCCCGTAAAGTGAGACGTGAGTGAAAAAGCTATCATGAAAGTATACCTCAGGATATCTCTTCCCCCTAGCTGCATCTTTTATCTAAATTTCAAACTCTATTGACAACATCCTTAGGACTTGTCCCAAGGTGGGTTCAAAGCAATTCATATGATTCATGTTGCCAGAATTAAAATGTACTCCCCAACCATCGATCTCCTTGATGTCATTCGAGTTGGCAAAAGCAATATGTGTTTTATATTTGTTTGTATGGGCATTCATCTCCGCTCGGATGCACCAATCATTGTGACAGACTCAACGGTAGTGATAGTCCTTAGAGAAACCGATGTGAAGTGTAGTTACACCCTCGGCAGTGGCAGCTTGAAGCAAAAACTTCTATACAAGAAAGTATTTCCTTTGCATAACAACATTCTATCGAGTTGTTGCCTTAAAGAGTCATGCTTCGTCTCCAGCCAACTTTAGAAACAAAGTGTATTGAATGGCGATGTTACTAAGAATAATTTCTTTTGTCGATTCTACCCCAACTTAGATGACCAGTCTTGTTAGATTGATCTTTTATGATATGATCATCAAAATCTGCAACTTTACATGGCCTCCATTTCAAAACATCAAAGTTTAGTGCTTTCCTAAGTAATTTGTCGCTCTGAATATTTTCGTGGTCATCATCGCTTCTGTGTTATGCAACACTTGACAATACAAAAAATGATATGAACATTGTATAGTATTTCTCAAAACTTTTTTGGTTAGCACTTCTTTTACCCAATCGTAATGGAGACGACAAGACTCAATGTGATCGAGTTTCAGTTATGCTGTCAAGCCTGACTGGCCTAGTCTAGCCTAGTTGATGTGGTTCTATATTTTCATGTAGATGATTTGGACTGCCATAATTAACAGTACATTTTATGATGGCTTCAGTCTCTTGAAAATTGCTACTGCAGGAGCATACACAAAAGCCTAATATCATTTTTTAAAAAGAAAAAGGCCAATCTCGTTGTTGTAAAATGCAGAACGACATACAATGCAGGTACTCTGTTTGCATCTCTCTCAGAGTTCCATTAATTTTCTTTAACCAATGGATTCATCAGTTGAGACGAACAAATTGTTTAATCTGAATGTTTCAGTACAGAAGACGGTAGTTACTGAACGTATTGTATGAACTGATCTCGCCGCTGGAAGAAACTTCCAGTTTGCCCAAACATGATAACAAAGGCATAGCAAGTATTCAAACCTGTAGCTCGTAGGTGACATTGTAGATATATGCACTATGAACCAAACTTCTTAATTGATGAATAACACATCCCAGCTACAATCAGTCTCCGCTGTTAGTACTCTGCGTAGCCTGTAGGACATAGATATGTACTATGTGGGCGCTGTTGGAATCTCATTCTCACCAATTGATGTTGGTTACAGGGCATCTGCTCCACATAGCTTTCTCCAAAATTTAATTTGCGTATCTTAGCTTACAAGCAGCGAGGACGTTATGACTTTGCAAGTACACTGCAAGTAGTAATCAACAAATTGTCTACATGCTCCAAGCGGAAGCCTCTCCCTTGCACCTGCCCGTTATGGTCAGAATCACTTCCTCACTTCTCCACACCCAGCACTACATCTACGTGCACGCACACTATCAGAGTCCTAATGACATGTGAAATCTTAATTCTTCACTTGGGTGTTGGACTACCCTCTTTAGAGAACACCATTAAATATGTGAGTTATGGACTGATGGGTGATTGGGTGTTAACCGTTCTGAATATGTTTCGTGTTCATCTCTCGTCATCATCGCTTCTGGTGTTCTGCAACACTTGACAATACAGAAAATGATATGAATAACGAATGGTCTTTGCCAAAACTTTTGTGGTCAGCACTATTTTTTCCTAATCCTAACGAAACAGAAATCAATGTGTTATGCTGTCAAGCCTGAGTGGCCTAGCCCCTAGTTGTTGCAGTTTTATATTTTCATGTATATGATTTGGACTGCCATAATTAACAGTACGGTTTATGATGGCTTCAGTTTCGTGACAGTAAAATAGCAACATTGCAACTGCTGCTGCAGGAGCAGACAAAAGCCTAATCATTTTTTATTTCGAAAGAAAAAAAAAAGCGTAATCAACTTGTTGTAGAATGCGAAATGAAATACAAGTACTCTGTTCCAAAACAGACTGACAGAAACTTGTTCAGAGCAGATGAGCAAAAAGAAATACGTATACTAAAAAGAATAGAAGGTAGTGCAACACTCAATTTTTCATTACTTTTCTTTAAACAATTAATTCATCAGTTGTGACAAACAAATTGATTCATCTGAATGTTTTGCTGTATAAAATACGGTAGTCAATGGACGGATTTGATGAATGGACCTTGCTGGTGAAAGACTCTTGTAGTTTGCCCAAACATGATGACAAAGACATAGCAAGTGCCGAACCGAACCCCTAGCTTGTAGGCCGTGAATTGTAGATATATACTAAACTGTAATTAGCTGATGAATATATGATCGTCCCAGCTAATGATCCAATCAGTCTCCTCTGTTTGCACTCTGTAGCCTTCTCTAGTAGGACATATATATGTACTAGGCGGTCGCCGTTGGAATCTCATTCTCACCAAATGATGTTGGTTACAGGGCATCTGCTCCCCATAGCTTTCTCCAAAATTTAATTTGCGTATCTTAGCTTACAAGCAGCGAGGACGTTATGACTTTGCAAGTACACTGGAAATGGTAATCAACAAATTGTCTTCATGCTCCAAGCTGAAGCCTCTCCCTTGCACCTGCCCTTTATGTTCAGAACCACTTCCTCACTTCTCCATACCCAGCACTACATCTCCTATCAGAGTAGTATATGTCCAACACCATGATTCAGCTGAGAAGAATGGAGGCGTTGATACAATTCCCTAGGCAAGGTTTAGCCGTTTAGGTGCACCGGAACGAAGTCAAGCGGCAACAACTCTCACCTAAAAGGATCCTTTTACCACAAGCGACCAGCACCTGCTGCAGTGAACTCACCCGCACCATGCAAACTGCAACCATTTGACGATCGTGCATGATAAAGTGCACGCGAGCAATTGGCCGGCCGAACAACAAACTTCCCGTCGTTCTGTCGGTCGCGCGCGCGCGTGCGCAGCGACAGTCGTCGGAGTCTGTTCGATCTCCATCGGAAGGATGACCGGGAGCACCCCGCCGCGGAAGGGCCGGGCAATGGGCGGCGCCGGCGGCGACGGCCTCGACGACGCGTGGCTGGTGGCGGAGGCGGCCAAGCGGTCCCACGCGAGGGCCGCGGTGTGGGGCGTCAACGTCAGCGTCCGACTCCGTGGCCACTTCAACTCGTTCATGCTCCTGGTGCTCGTGCTGCTCGCCTTCCTCGCCGTCTCCATCGGCACCAGGAGCAGCAACGGCGAGGCGCCGCAGGCGCCGTCCACCTTGTCGGTCACGACCAAGAAGGTAAACGGCGCCGAGCTACAGGCGCCAACGATCTTGTCAGTCACGACAAACAAGGGGAACAGCGTCGAGTCGGAGGCGACGAAGACCTTGTCGCCCACGAAAAAGAAGGGAAGCGACGTCGAGCTGAAGGCACCGACGATGACCTCGTCGTTCAGCATCAAGAAGGAGAACGGCGTCGAGCCGAAGGTGCCGACGACCTTGTCGGCCACGAAAAAGAAGATAAATGACATCGAGCTGCTGCTGCCGTCGACGCCCTTGCCGCCGGTGACCACCAAGAAGGGAAAAGGCGCCGAACTGCGGGCGCCGATGACCGTTCGGCCGGCATCGAACGACACCGGCGGCCGGAATGACCACCAGGCCGAGTGCGACATGTCATCCGGGCGGTGGGTGTACGACGACAAGGCGTACCCTCTGTACAAGGAGAGCGCGTGCAAGTTCATGTCGGATCAGGCGGCGTGCCAGAAGTTCGGGAGGACGGATCTGAGGTACCAGCACTGGCGGTGGCAGCCGCACGGGTGCGACCTTCCCAGGTACGTCGTCGTTTACGTGTAATCTGTATGCATGCATGTCACAAGAACACGCAACCAGATACATTCTGGTGACGAATCCACACTCGCTTATAAAATGATTTTGGAGTTGGTGGGTTCTCTGTAATCCAATGTTGCACGTAGGACTCAAGAAAGTGGAGTAGAGACAGGGAATCAACGAGTCGCTGACCTGCTTTTGTAGAAGACGTGTACTCCTACTAGATTTTAGAAGCGTATACTTTTCATAACAACTCAAGTGACGGAATTAGCATCTGCCTGCATGCGTGGCTAATGGCAGGTTCGACGCGGTGAAGCTGCTGCGGGAGCTGCGGAACAAGCGTCTGGCGTTCGTGGGCGACTCGCTGAACCGGAACCAGTGGGTGTCGATGGTGTGCCTGATCGACACCGCGACGCCGACGCTGCACAAGTACATGAGCGGCAACGGGTCCCTGGTCTCCTTCAGGATCCTGGAGTACAACGCGTCGGTGGAGTTCTACTGGTCGCCGCTGCTGGTGGAGTCCAACTCGGACCACCCGGTGCACCACCGCATCGCCGACCGCGTCGTGCGTGCGGGGTCCATCGCCAAGCACGCCACGCGATGGAACGACGCCGACGTGCTCGTCTTCAACTCGTACCTCTGGTGGCGCCGCCCCTCCATGAAAGTCCTCTGGGCCGGCTCGTTCGCTGCGGCGGCGCACGGCAGGGCGGTGTACGAGGTGACGGACAGCCTGCGCGCGTTCGAGCTGGCGATCAGGACGTGGTCCGAGTGGCTGGAGCGCCACGTGGACCGCGCCCGGACGCGGCTCTTCTTCACCAGCATGTCGCCGACACACCTCCACTCCGACGAGTGGGAGGGCGGCGCTGCCAAGAACCATCGGTGTCTCGGCGAGACGGAGCCGATCCCGCGCCAGTACCGCGGGCGGGACACGGACCCGGCGTTCGCGCGCGCGGTGGAGGAGCAGGTGCGGCGCCTGGGCGCGCGCGGCGTGGACGTGCGGGTGATCAACGTGACGCAGCTGTCGGAGCACCGCAAGGACGCGCACCCCTCGGTGCACCGCAGGCAGTGGGAGCCGCCCACGGAGGCGCAGAAGCGGGCGCGGGAGCGCGACCCCAGCAGCGACGCCGACTGCATACACTGGTGCCTCCCCGGCGTGCCCGACGTCTGGAACCAGATGCTCTACGCGCATCTCGTGCCCTCGTGACATTGCGCGAACTAGAACGATTACGTTCTAGGGACAACATGTATACAATTCATGACGCGTTTGCCCATGTCACGTCTCAGACAAGAGAAGTAGAGAGAACCAAAATGGTTCTGCCTATTAACATTCCTTTTTTTTTTGTATTATTACTACTCATGGTTCATAACTTTACAAATATACAAATATCATTCGAAACTGTACTGTACATCCAGCTTGTATTCAATTATCCATTCTGCAAGCGCACTGAAAAATGGGTGGATATGCGACACAAAAGCACAGAAACGGGCCACACGGGCCTCTGGAGGTATCTCATACAATGGGTAAACATTGGTCTCAAATCGCAGGCCACAAAAAGCCATATTGAAAAGGGAGAGAGAGAAAGGTTTAGTATTGTGCCTCAAAAATTCGAGGGACAAAAAATTCTAATGTCCTTTTAAATTATCTATTTTAAATATATTTTTATCTTTTTATTAATAATATGTATATTCAATAGGCTATACAGAATGACCATCTACTAAATTATTGTTTCTTATATATGGATTATGTTGATACACTCCTCTTCACAAAAACATACAGGATGTAAACCATATCATTCTAACCAATCGACCACCTCTAATCCATAATTTACTCTTCAACAACCATAGACTTCTTCATATGCATTATGCTCTTTGTATTATCGGTCTTCATGCTCTTATATTTTTCAGTCTTCCCTCACCGTAGTGTTGGTTATTGATAGGACAAACAAATGTCAAACTTACTATACATCAATTGGCGACAAACCAATTGGCTCACTCTATCCTAATGACCTTGTGGGCAATGGGGTAGTTGCCATCACATACTTAAGCATATGGCATCGCCCTACCATCACTGATGTTCTACTCTTGAGCATGATGCTCCAAGAGGTGGGAAATCCACTAAAGATATCGGTTATTATGTGTCTTGTACAAAAATTCATGACCTCAATTAGTACTGTTTTTTCAAACTATTTTACAACTAATTTAATCTCTCATAAGTTTTAAAACGATACATGCTTTGATCGATATTTGGCCTGGCCTCGTAATGGGATTGAGCTTAAAGAAATAGGATTATTTGTCCAACACTATCCATTTGTCTAGTGCCAATCTTTTTGGCATTGTTTGTTCATCTTGCACAAAGCTTTTGGGCAGCCCTGTCGCCAAGTTGGTAGCATGAACACGGATAAGAGTATGACTAGTTATCGCTTGTCACATGAAACTTCAGACGTGATAAATTCATACAAAAGTTGGGAAGACGACTTATATATAATCTTCATGCACAACGTCATTTGTATCCCATTTAGAAACGCTAGTTATGTTTTCGTATTTATTTGGAAACTGTGACATTTGTTTTCTCTGGACTTGTAGATTTCATATTATTGATGTATTGTGTGGAGTGCAACACATATAATATACTAGCCCGTTGTGCCTGGTGGTGCCGAGTTTGATATTTTCATAAATCATGCATTGTTCAAAAAATATCCCATTATTTTAATGCTCACCATTTGTATGAAATAGAAAGAATTTGCTAGATATTTCTTTGAATACTACTCTTTTAGAGAAACCGTACAAGAACAACGGTCGATCGGCCTAATTGATCGTGAATGGAGTGAGAGGTGGGAGCTGTCTTACTCTCTTTGGGGCAAGCTACACTACACCATGGTAGACATTTGCCTACAATTAACAGTTGGGAAAGCATGTCAATTCGCGTCTCATTAACTGTTGGCAAATGCGGATAAATTCGTCGTCAGATAAACTGTCGGCATTGATGTAAAAGGGCCACAAATTATCTGTCGGCATTGCTCGGCTAACAGATAACTGTCGGGATAGCCTTTCCCGACTGCTTCAAGCGCGACTGTTTTTCTTATGTCGGCAAAACTTTTGCCGACACTTTTTTTGTCGGTAAAGGCTGCTTTTGCCGACGGTAGGGGGTGTTGCTATAGGTTGGTCATGGTATAGTGCTAGTTTTGATTTGTGCAAGTGAACAGTGGTGGTTCTGGTTCTGCAACTCCTTTTCCTTTTTCCATTTCATTTGGTAAATTTATGACTTTTTTAAATTATATTTATTGAAAATTATGTACGGAGCCATATAAGATTTTTGTAATTCGATCTACAAGACATTGTGTATATTGATTCTACCGTAAATATTAGTACCAAATGTGGCTACAAATAACCACACAGCCACAGGCCCTAACACGAATTCACCTAACCACACGGGCATCGTCATGTAATGTAACTACCTCGAGCCTCCAGCGTAGTACACCCGTGCTTCCTCTCAAAAGGGAAAAACAAACATAAAGCACTCGTGTTCAACCAAAAATAATAATTCTAGGACACTTGGTAAATTGTTTGTCTAAGGCGTGCACTGCTTATCGGTCCTGCGAGGAAAAAAATGTACTACATTATTAGTTTTCAATACAGTACTCATATATCGGCGAGAAGTTTTTTAGCGCTAGTTGCTCTGCCCAATGAAATGTACGGAACGTCCATCTGCTCTGGAAATTGTTCACCTGATGTGAGACACCATCTGCTCTCGTGATAGTATCGACTTTAGAGTTCGAGGCGTTTAGATGTGAGGGAACACCAATAGATTAAGGCAGATTAGATTAGAAGGCAATCCACCCATTGCTTGCACTTGAAACAACATTTGACACTCCTTTTATTTATACTCTGAAATGTTTGTACAACGTGCACCAGAAACATGCAAGTTGAGGCACAGCTGGAGGCATAGGAATCAGTAAAACCTGGCGAATTTGGCTGCTCCACGCAGCATCGAAGTTGCCACAGTCAGAGCTCAAGGCTCCAATAACAATGTTCCATGCAAGCAAAGGGGCTGGGCCCCGGCAGGCTCGATACATGCAAGCCGTAGCCATAGCCTGTTCTTAATTGAGCTATTGCTCGCTGTTCCAGGACACACGTAGAACTATTTGGCTGCTTGCGGCACAGAAATACTCCTACCGATTATTCCTACAGTTCTTAACATGGGAAGCAATAAAAAAGAAACAAAAAAGGATGGAATCATTGCCGTGTGACAACCGAAAATCCTCCCAAATATACTGTACTTGTTGAATCTGAACATTTTCCTTTTGCAAGTAAATTTGAACCTCACCCCACCCGTGACGATTGCACGCCCAGGGGTAACGGTCAAGGAACGCGCGAGATTCGAGCAGGTCGTTGCAGCGCGCATGCGATGCGGTGCAATCACCATCTCATTTACGAGCCGTAGGCCTTTCCATGCGGAGCCGTGGCCGCAGCAGCTACTCCCTGGGAGAGGAGATCACGCGCGCGCGAAGAGAGGAGAAGAGGACGGAGGAGCATCCAGCTCCAGACTCCAGCTAGGTAAGCTGACCAGGTGGGTAGAGAGGGGAGGAGTAGTAGCTTTCCCTGGGACTGACTGAGGCGGCGTCAGGTCAGAGAGTAGGGGCCACCTGCCACTACTACCCGCCTTTACGTGGTGGTTGTCCTGCATGCTGCTGCCAGCCAGCCACGCGCGAGAATTTACGACCCGCCGCTGCACGCAGCGTACGTTCTGGGATGGGATCGCCATCCCCTTTCAGCTCGAAAGGTGGTGGTTTCAGGGGAGTGTGTGTGTGTGTGTGTGCGTGCTCGTCAGGCAGCAGCTGCTGCTGCATGGAAAGAAATGGGATGGCAGCGCATGCATGCGTCTGATTGATGGCAGCCTGGCGCCGGCGTCTCCCAAAGGCCGGACAAAGATATGGCCCAGGGGAACGGGTTGGTGCGCGCCTGCCCAAAAACTTGTCAGGGAATGCCCCCAGAGCCGGATGCTCTGTGATTCTTGCCATTCTGATCCGTGCGATCACCTAAATACCTAATCAAGGCAGCTCAGGAATAAAATGGAGAGGGATTAGCATGTGAAATGAGACGAGATGGTGTTATCGGAGAAGGTTATCCTTAGCAGGAGAGTGAGAAGGAAGGCAGAAATCCCTCGGGCCCGGCGGGGGCGGTACGGAGGATGCATGTCAGTGGGCGCGGAAGCCCACGAAGCCGCTCGATCGATCGATCCTCCTGCTAGAGAAGAGACGACGAGGTCAGGAAGCTCGTCGTTCCTCCATTCAACGGCTAGGCGCAAGTTCCCAGGTCCACTGGCCCAAAAAGCCCACCAGTTTCGCACGCCATGAACCCTACCACACGGGTACTAGTCGTAGAGCACTGTGTACGTGCATGTTCTCGCTGAACCCCAAGAAATGAAGAAAAAAAAAATAACCGAGCGGCCCGAGCGTCAGGGCAGTCAGAGTTGGGCGCGTATGAAATTTACTCCAGGGAGTATTTATTTTTGGACGGGCTCAGGAATGAGCTTCCCAGTGGCAGAGTGAAATTCCTCCCACACCAGCTCCTCTCGTCTCCTTCTCTCTCACTCGATCCAGCTTTCATGGCGGCAGCCTTCTGGATTATTGAATCTCTCTCTCTCTCTCTCTCTCTCTCTCTCTCTCTCTCTCCTCTCTCTCTCTCTCTCTCTCTCTCTCTCTCTCTCTCTCTCTCTCCTCTCCCTCTCTCTCTCTCTCTCTCCCCCTCCCTCCCTCCTCTCTCTCTCCCCCTCCCTCCCTCCCTCTCTCTCTCAGTGGAAAGAGTACCATGGCCATGAGACGCCATCCCTTTCGATTTAAATGCACATGGGTGTAATTTATGTCAAATCTGTGTCCATTCAGTAAAAAGTTGGGCTGGATGTTTCAGTGGAAAAAGAGGGAGAGCGATCTTTGACCGGTTAATGGCAACTGTACCAATATAAAAGATGCTCATGCAAATTTACCATGGCTGCTAGTGAACGGCGACGAGTGCATTATAGGTCAAAAACAACTCAACTCAAGGTGTGGACTACTAGTAGAGTCCAAAAAATCTCAATTTTCAGAAAGAGAAAGGACGAGCTTTTATATTCCGATGAGAAAACTGACATGGTGTGCAGAGCATGTGGTATGGTTGGGATCAGAGAGCAGATGTGCAGGGGAAAGGTGAGACAAGGATGTGATTAGGGAACACAGGTCCACTCCAATGAGACGGGCGCCGAGGAGGAAAAGAGAAGAGGCCGGCGCCACGGAAGCTGGGCGATCATCGCCTGACATTTGCCATGAAGAGGTGCCCCTGATCAGGAGATATGGCCGGCGCCATCCGAAAGCTCAGATGCCCAGATCCCCTGCGGATCTCAATCTTTGCAACGCCGCTTGTGTTTCATAAGTTTCTGACCCTGCCAGCCATCAGGTAACAAAGATTGTGGTTTTCACTTTAACTGAAG